>CANXYC010270890.1:0-32370 GCA_948193065.1 Aleurites moluccanus | reverse complement strand
AAGAAGAACATCCTGCTTCAGATTTCTTTCCTATCCCCTTTTCATTTATTATAGTACACCTGTACTTACTAGGAACATATTCAATCTGAGAGCAACAACTTTTGTTCAAATAAGGAAGACGTTTTGCATCTTGTCTTACTTGAAGTTCAGTACATGCCTCTCTCAAGGCATACCTAACTGCCTGTATTTTACCTCCTAATCCATCAACCACTTTTTCTTCCTTTAGGAGGAGTTGATAGGCATTTTTTGCTACCTCTGGCCATGGTTCTGAGAGCTTAGCAAAAAACAATATTGACATGTAATTTTGAGCATTAAAATCAAGATTTTAATAATATTTCTGAAATTCACATGCATAGTTATCAAAATAACACATGTCACATATCTGTAGTTTCATCAATGCCATTAAGGACTGTTCTCTCTCTAATGATTCAGTTGATATTGAGAAACCACAAAACTCTCTTTTTAGGGCATCTACTATGATAGCTAAAAACTCATCTACTAGAACTGATTTCCTAATTTCATCTCTAATAGAGGTTTGAACAACTAGCTGATCCAAAATTTTTGAGCATTGCCAACCATAGTGGCTTTGCAAAGTTCGTAGGTGGCCTCAATTGAGTAGCTACCTGCTCTGGTTGTGAACCTGATCGTGGTAATCCACTCATCTATTCTTTCAGAAGCATGCTTTTCACAATCTAAATTTAGAAAAACTGTTGGGGTGATTACGGGCCTTAATGGATTATCCCTAGGCTGAAACTCTGGTTTCGTTCTATGGGGATAATTTGGTTTATATTCTGCCCTCTTCGTAGCAAGAAGCTCATTAAATGTTATATCATCTAAATGCAAAGGAGTTCCTTCTACTAGACCTAAAGATTTTCTAAGGTCTTCAGCTACTTTGTTACTTTCCTGATTAGCAGCTCTGATGTCAGGGTCAGCAATATAAGGAACTATTTTGTCTTTCCTTAATTGTAAAATTTCTTTTTCAGAAAGAGGTTTTTTCAATGCTCTTTCTCGCTCGATTGTATCAAGCCTATCATTCACCAATTTTCCTACTTCTTTTGCTAAAGCATTTCTCTGTTCTGGTGAATCACCTGTATTTCCTTTTGCATGCAATTACTCAAGGAGAAGGCTCACTTCATTATGGAATATTTTGGAATGAAGTCAATCCTGAAGGATTAGAGCTGACACTCTCTTCCCTATCTAATTTTTTCATTTTTTATCTAGAACTACTGGATATATTTTCAATTTTTTCTTTATTTTCTAAAAACGTTACTCAATTTTTAGACCTGGAGAATTTTCCTAGAAAGTAAGAAAAAAGTCAATTTTTATGAAGTGCAATCTTTTCCAAATTAAATAATCTCTTTTTAGATTATCACTCTAATTTGAAGTTCTAGAGGTTACCAGAGAAGTATCTTGATCTAAAATGGCTAATTGATTAAAAACCGGATACTGCTCTTTTAGAAATTCAATTATGTCAGCTACACCATAATATTCATGGGCAATTTTATTTTCTAACGGAGAATTTCTATAAATAGAATCAATTCTAATTAATTCGTCCATATGTTTAATTCTACCACAAACCCAAGAATATTCCCACTGTATCAGTGGATGCACTTTTCTGTCTGTAATCGAAAAGTGTTTTATACTATTATACACTCTTTCAGGGATTAATGAATTCCCTTCAAAAATTTCATCTATAAACTAGCAAATTAAATAAATTTTGGACCTATATGAACAGTATTTTGAAAACCAGGAACCAAAATATAATTAAATGTTAGTTTATTTTTAAAAAGGGACTTTTATGTTTTAGAAATTAAAGTTCAGGGATTTTATCGTTACAAAAAAAGGGATTTTTATGTTTTAGAAATTAAAGTTCAGGGATTTTATCGTTACAAATTAAAGTTAGTGGACCATATAGTGCGTTAGTTAAAATTGAGAGACTATGAATGAAATTAACCCAATTTTTAATTAATAATTAAAATTAAAATGATATTAGAAATTGATAATATATTTATATTTCATAATTCAAAGTTATCAAAAATTGAAAACTAATAAAAAAGATTCTGCAAAGTAGAACTTCAAAATTATATTAAATTGTAATACTATATTAATATTGTATTATTACATTTAATAGTAATTTATTAATTCATTAAATGATTGATCTTTTTATTATTTAATCTATAAAATTAGCATTAATTAATTTATATTTAGAATATTTGAATAATAATTGAAATTCAATATTAATTATTAATTCATCAGAGCAACTATTTTATATTAATAACAATTGAAGTTTTTAATCATATATAATTGAACACAAAAAAAATCTTTGAATTTGTGTTGAAAGTTAAAATATATTCAAAATATTAGAAAATTTTTAAATATCAATTATATTTTAAATAAGCTTTATAAAAAATTTATCCTTATTTTTTCTTAATTAATAAAATTATTCCTAAATTTTTTTAAATATTACCATACCTAGAAAATATATTTTTCAATAATTTTAAATTAATTAATTAATTACTTTTTAAATAATGATAATTTATTAAATAAAAATATTTATATCTATAAGTAATATATTTTAAACCAAGAATTATGTTGTACATTAAGTCTTAAGTCCAAGAGTTATGATGTGCATCATGTACTACCAAAATAAAATAAAGTGTTCTTCTTCTTTTCTTTTTTTTTTTTTATTTTATCAATTTGAGATAAAAATGATAATTTTGATTTGATACGTGGATATCCGTTTCTCCTCGATTTGAATGGAGTAGGTAATATCCATCCCATTTAGTAAATTGAGCAAGATAAATTTTTTTTTTTACTTGTACGGATTAAGGTCTAGTTCAAGTAATTGTAACACTCATTTCGAACCTAACCTGATTATTTATATTATATATTTTTATTTTTTAATATTTTATTTATATATTTTTTAATTAATAATTATTTTTTAAGTGAAATATAAATTATATTATATAAATATTTAAAAAAAAAATCATAACTAAATATATATACATATATATTTTAAAAAAATAAAAAATATATAATCGAATATACCGACTCAAAGTGAAAAGATTACTTATTTTTCAAAATAGGTTGAATTCAAATTTTTGCAAAACTCGGCCATATCCGACCCGCATTTGGGGCTTTGACTAATAATCATCATCTTTTTCTTCTCTATTTAACCGGTTTCAGTTTTAACGAATCTGCAAATTATCATCTTTTTCTTCTTCTTAATGGATCTATCAGTCTCTGCTTTTTGTCTCTGTCTTTGAACACATAATTGGAATGCTGATTATGACAACCTAGTTCCCATTCCCAAATAAATTGGGACTGTGATGATCCGCGAATTGGAACGTGCGTCACGGAACACGGTATCAGGAATTTCGCTAATTAGGTAAGCATGGATGAGAATTTTCCTAGAATCATCGGAATTGAACCTTTCATATGAGGTAGAATTCCTTCAAGGATGATAATTTCCAATGGATTCAGGAATGGAACCTGAATGGGTTCCCCATTAGCATAATAAGTTTTAAGCTCCTCAAGTATCTTGAAGAATTAGGAAGAAATCCATCTAGCTTAATGCATCCCAAATGAATTGACTCTAAGCTAAGATTAGTGCGGTCAACCAAGCTGTTGATGAAATCATTTATCTTTCCACTAATCCAGTTTAAAGAAAGATCAAGCATGAACAAATTGCAAAGAATTTCTAACTTTCCTGATAACTTGCCTGAAATAAATGTTTTCTCCGACGAATCAAGATGTTCAAGAAAGTTGAGTCTTGAAAATTCATCAATTTCACCTTGGAAATTGTTTGAGCTCTATCTAGATAAACTAGACTTTTAAGTTGAAGAGGTAAAGGAGGCACTGTGAAATTGAATCATTATTAGAAAGATCAAGAACCAAAAGTGATGTAAGACTTATGTGTGGAAAAGACATGAAAATTAGAAAGTCCACAACTTGGCAAGTGCAATTCTAAGAGTGAAGAAACCAAAACAATAATTCGAAACCAAACTTTATGTCAAATTCTCTAGGCCCTAAAAATCATGGTAAGGTAAAGTTAAAGTATTAGGTTTTACAATATAAAATGGACTAAACCATTTAGATTAAGTTATCATCTTTATTATAAGCGGTATATATTTCTTATTATTAATCAATGTGTGATTGCCTATTTTACACTTTAATATTGCTAAGATTGACATTTTCCATGTTTAAGTATTTCAAGAACAAAAGACCAGACAACCAATTTAGTTGAATCTCATTATTCATTCCGGTAAAAGTTGGAGTTGTGATCAAGATAGAACTTGAAAGGTTTCCTAAATTTGGTGGAATAGGTGGACCAAAGGTTGAACCTGACAGATTTAGATATCTCAATTTCTTGAGTGATCCAGTGAAATCTGGATTTGGGATTTCCCCAAAAGTGTTCATACTCAAATCTAAGTAGTTTAAGATTTTCAAATCAAGCAAAGATGAATTTATCTCGCCGCCTTATGCATAAGCTGCTACATTAGTTGCTTGAATATTGGTTACCAAGTTTAAGCTAGATTACATGTCTGCTTCTGTTGCTACACACCACTCACGCCAACTGCAGCAATGGTTACCGACCCCTGAAGCGAGCCTACCAGAAGGATCTTTGAGGCCAGTTTTGAACTTTAGCAGAGCTTTTTCCTCATTTTCCTTGCAAATGTTATTGCAAGATTACAATTTTACAGTTTCAAGATAGAGGAATCCTGATGACAGAAATATGAGTAAAACAAGTTGGATGGAAATACTGGTGTTTGCCATGTCCCTATTGAAGATAAAATTTTATCGCAGTGCATTAATTGAAGGAGAGCATGCAACTTATAAACAATTTAGAGCTGCCTTTGTTCCTATACTCGATTCCATAATTTCCTCCACCGTTCTACTTGTTTTGGAAATTAGTTTCCACTGCATTGACTAGTTAGTGCTAATAAAGTCATTTCCAGAATATTAAGTCGTGTTCAAATTACTGAGATTAAATTGTAACTAAAGTGCACCTAATAATAATTGTAAGACTCCTTGGTGCTAAGAAAAGGTGCCCATAATATTGAGATTAATAATAATAAACTCTTTAGCGCTGAAAAAGTCATTTCCACAATATTAAAATCAAGAATTAATAATAATAATAATAATAATAAAATTATAACAACATATTTAAATAGAAAATTTTGAAATTCATAAAATTTATTAGAATCCATAAAATAAAAAGTTTAGATTTTTTTTATCCCATAAATTTATATAATTTTATATTTTCTAGAGAAGTGTAGAATTTTCATATTTCCTTGCATGTAGTAAAAGGTTGTCACACTTCTAAAAATTTATGGGCCCAAATTACAAATTAAATAATTAAATAATATCATTGGTTCTAATAAAATTTTTTGGGCTTCTAATTAACTTTACATGCCTAGCCCAATTATGTTATGGAAAAAAAATCGTATATTTATATAATTTTCCATATTAATATTAATCCTCATTCTCCAAGTTAAGTGGGTAGACACAAACCAAATTGGCTTGGAGTCGACCAAATTAATTCCCAATTAAGAGTTCTTATACTTCATTTCCTTCGTAGACCATTTTCTTCGGCAATCAAATCTCTCTGAAATTTAAAAATGTATGTGAATAAGATATTAATTAAGTTTCATAACTCTTGAAATCACAAGATAATATATCGGTTTTCTATTTTTTTTTTTTTTGAATCAAAACAAACTACTAAGTATAAAATCAACATCTTTTGTTTGATTTGATGTAAATTGGATTGATCAGTTCAGAATTTTTTTGTACAACCTGACATTAACAATAAAATAAGGGAGATTGATTTTAGTTTTGGTAGAATCTATATAACCCAAAAAAAAAAAATGAAAGGGATAGTTAGTAATAGAAGAAACATTCTACATTAAATGATTAGTACTGGAAATTCAATAGATATGCTATGATACCATATTATTTTTTATGAGTGGGGAATGATAGCAAATAAAAAAAAAGCGTTAATAGGAACATTAAAATATAATTTAACTGTAGCTACATAAAAGACTTAAATAATAGATGCAAATTTGATCTCCTCCGCATGTTGTTAAGAGGAGAATCACTGAAATATTAGACACAATTATAATCAAAATTACTAAAATTAATCACTTAGATTATTAGTTCTTACCATATATAACTATTTATATCATTTGATTACCAATCAATGTGGAATTTTTAACAATTAAAAAACATTATATATATGTACATTGACTCAAATTTATTTTGTAAAATCTACTACTTATACAACCTATATTTCACTATAATTGTTAAGGACATGATTATAATCTGATTAATGTATTTAAGATTTCATCAATTATTTATTTTTAAGGATTGAGAATGGTGAGAAGATTTTTTCTTTTTTCAAAATATTATGATAATTGGAATTTTATAATTTTATTCTATTTAGAGTATTTCTGACTATTTTTTTTTTTATAAAAAGAAAGTTTTTCATTTATGTAGAAAAATGATATATCTCAAGAAAAATAATTGAAAAATTATAATAAGATTAATATAAAATGAGCTTTACTCTTAATTTTCGTTGACCAATTTAGCAAAATAATAATATTTAGCCTAGTAGTTATAATTGATACATTGACGAAAAATACGTTCCACTCAAAATTGACATCAAATCGTTTAATGAGTCCAACATGTTGAAAATCGGATAAAAGCTCATTTCCATATAGGAAATATAAATATCCATAAAGGATAACAATCCAACTTTCACAATCGGAAGACGCATAAACAAAATAAACATAAACATAAATATAAATAAATATATATAGATCTAACATCAAAATTTTATTCAAAACAGTAACGAACAACCCAAAATAAAATAGATATTGCACTGTTTTCAGGTAATTGATATCAAGAAAGAAAAGAGAGATGGCAAAGTTGGGAGAGGGAGAACGATGAGTTTGCCAGAGGCAAAGATGATAGTGGAGAAGAAGGGAGACAAAAGGTGGTAGGAAAGAAGGAAGGAGAGAGGGGCAGGGAGATGGAGGCGGCGTATGGGACAATAAACTATATTTTTAGTTGTAAGAGAGAGACTTAAATATAAGTCCATTATTTATATCATATATGCATTTATTACTGTTAAGTTATACTTAGGTGTGTATGATTTTATTTATTTTTTTCAACTTATACATGTCTTTCTTTTTCATAAAGGTAATAATTGGGCATTGATGGGATTTTTCTTGGCTTGTCTCTGGTCCTAGAGCCACCCATCATCTAGACTGTATTGGAGGTGCTGGATCCTAGATCGATTGGAAGCTATATTTTCTATCTTTGAGCCAAGGGCTCACAAGAAGAGTGAAAAAGAAAGGAAACCTACATTAAAAAGATAAATCTTTGGCGTAGCCAGGTCGATGCTTGAGTTATTGATGACATATTTGGAATAAAATCTTGAAAGTATTTGAATGGGAATAATGTTCATAATATAACTTCCATAAGTAAAGACTATGAGCCCAACTGACAAATATAATCTTCATAATTTAACATCATTACTTTGCCACTCATGGTTGATATCATGCTCTTAATATCATCAATTAAAGATTTCTGATTAATGGAGTAACAATAGAATTACGACCATAATTCTTACACTAAACATAACAATGTGGAGCTTTAGATATTTAAATACAATGAAATGAATTAATTACATAATAAAATAAAATAATTTCATTGCCTGAACAATAGAAGGCATAAATACTCAACTTAAAAATTTAATTTCTGTGAGCTCAACCCGGAACCTGAAAAAACATATTTGAACAGGGATGAACGTTCAACTCAATGAGCTGATATATATTAATTTAACATGCAGGTTATTTATTAATCTGCATGAAGTGTCACATTACATATAATTATCCATAAACATACATAACATCTATGATGAAAAATGTCTATGAAATCCAACCACATATATGTTTTCATTTATTATAAATGGGGAGCCGACCCCCTCCCTTGGCTCTCTTAAATTCCAACTATGGGGCCAAAGTGAGATCAACTCAAACCAAACATTCATATACTCTTTTATCCATGTCTAGGGGCCACGGTGAGACCATTCTCTAATCAAGCAATCCCTGTAATAATATTATCATCACATCATATCATGTTATATCGTTATTGTTTTATATGTTAGTACAGTTGGATTCCATATCATCCTATTTTTCATCGCAACTACATATATACATATCATCAACATCATATAATATGGCATAAACATACATCATACTTCTAAATCTAATGCAATAGTGATAGTTTATATGCATATATATTCTCATTCATTCAGTGCTTTCATGTCATGCATAGATGCATAGTTAAATTAAAATATATTAACTCACAAATTTGACAACCATCAAACTGTTTGGCTTCCTCAGAGTGCCTTTTGACTAACAGTAATAGAAGACATTCGAAATACTAGAATCAAATGCGAAAATTATTATAATTATATTCAAATATTGACTTAAAAATAAAATAAAAAAAAATTCAGAAATTTACGAAAATTTCGGCAGAGTTTTCCCTAAAATAGGACGTAACCTCCTGAAATAAAAAATATAACACTTCCAATAAATATTCTAAAAATTCACATCCAACACCATTAAATCAATTGACCCCTCCTAGTCTCCAACTTATCAATCCAAAATTATGATCAATTTACTCATTTTAAATATCAAATCTAATTCACTAAATAATTATTTATAACAGTCTAATATTCCAACTCAATTCTAATATTTAATTCACCATTACTGATACTCTAGAAATAATAATCGTAGTGAGTAACTGAATTACCGACACTTAATTATAATAATATTTCGTAAGTAATTATTCACTAAATCCCCAATAAATAACCACATTAAAATTAATATTTATACCTAATTGCCTTAAAATATTTAAAATAATACCATCATCAAAACATTTTTTTCTCAATAATCTATTTATTAAACTTCAATAATTATCTTAATTTAATCTCTTTTATAAATTTAATTTAATTACATACTTCATTAAATTACTCTACAATAATTTAACTTTCAGTATCTAAATTTCATAAATATTGCCCACATAATTTTCATAAAAAATTTCAAATCAATATAATAAATTTATCTTAATTTTTACATTCAATAAAAATACAGTTACTGATAATTCACTACCCGAAAATTCTACAACTAAATATCAAACTCAATATTTTTCCATAGATATCGTCTAAATAATTTTTTTAATAACTCTAAACAATCTAAAATAATTCATCCAAATTTATCTTCTAAAAATAAATACAGTTATCAAATTTTAACTGTCTAAATTCTCCAATACCAATATAAATATACAACTATTTCTACAAATTTGTCTCCAAATAATCTCCAAATAATTAATAAATAATTTTAGAATAAATTTAAACCTACTTACTTAAAATTTATCGGAAATATACGTGTGTCCAAATTTTTCAGTCCCAATTTCGATCTCCGATTGGGGTAAAATTGGTTTCATTAGAAAGCTTATTAATAGAGGAGTTCAATAAAATTGGAGTCACCGGAATTGGCTGGAATTGGCTATAGAAGGTCTGGTAGTTTCATTTTTCAATCTCCTTTTCTGGCAAACTCTAGGTGGCAAATTAGATATCAAAAGAAACCTGGGATCAAGACAAAACTATAGGAATAAGAATCACTCAATTTGAAATTCAAATGAGAGACTTATGGCTAATTGAAATTTTTGACCAACATGATCATGAGAGTTATTTTAAACAGAAATATCTCCTTACCTGGTAACCAGAATTGAGCAAGATTGGTGTCTATGAACTCTCCTCATGGTAGGCTACACGGTGGTATGGGAGGTGTTGACCACCTCCCTTCGATTTGGTCGAAATCGACGTCGAAAGTAGCCATTTCCTCCTCCTCCTCTCCTTCTTATTCTTCTTCTTCTGCTTCTTCTTCACGTTTCTAATAGATTTTAATCTGCTGGCAGCTAATCCGATTAGTCCTATTATTTATTTTTATTTTTTAAAAAATTTATACAAATTTCATTTTAAGTCCAAAAATTATAAATAAATAGTCAATAAATTTCTTATAAAATTTACTTCATTTTAACATACTAAAACTTAAAAAATAATATTTTTCTAATTTAATAAAAAATATTTAAATATAAATTTAATTTTCAAAAATTCTTAAAATAACAATAATAATAATTAAAAAAATTTATTTAACTAAATAACTGAGTATAAAAATTAAATTATTAAATAACATATAATAATATGACACTAATTAAAATTAAAATTAATTTTTGAAAAATACCTTTCCCTTTTATTTTTAAATATTTATTTCTTTAAAATATAATAAATCTGAAAAATACTTTTATATTCATAAATTTAATTAAATATTAATAAAATAATTATTATTTATAAATAAAATATGATTTTTAAAGATATTTCAAAAATATGGGTATTATAGAATGGGTGACGTATCCATTTCCAATTGATGGTTTTATGTCACGTTATTTATAGATGAATACTGGGATGATACTTTTGCAGGTTCAACTATCAGTCTTAGAGTTTTATGCTAATTTGAGTCAAATGATTGTTTGCCTACGCGTATGGGAGAAACTTGAAAGAAGTGTCAGAGCGAAATCTCTTTATATGTAGAGTGAAGTTATCTAGTGGTGAGTGCCTTGGACTTGTTGGTCGTTAACAGCTTGAGCATAGCGATTTTTGAATATATGAGTCCTATTATCTGTAGCACATGCCTATTTTGCATTTGGTCTAGATAGCCCAATTAGCAAATTTAATCCTTATCAGGCACTATTACACATAACGACCATGATGGTATAGGGCTTCAGGGGGGAAGTTTGTTTTTACAATCTTTTTCTAATAATATTTTTAATTGAAGATCAACTAAATTAGATAATATAGTTAGAAATATACAAATATAATTTAAAATAAAAAAAATAGAAAAAGCACATATATTTGGCAAATATATATAAAGACCTATGAGTCCCAACAATTTTTCCTAATATGACTTTATTGTTAGGGTTTATAGGTAAGCAACTATATATGCGATTGTTTAAAATATTACACTCTAGGTATCTAGTTTGGATACCAAGTATGTTGTTTCCAATTAGCATATATATAGGGATATACTAAGGTCTACCAATTAATAGGCTTTTGCCATATAAGCCCACTACAAAGGTCCATTATCTATACGGCTTACATTAGAACATATTTAGGGTTATAGTAAATATACCCAACAATCTCCTCCTATATTCTACATATAGCACAATCCAATAGATAGATAACACAATATTCAAATCAAAATATTGAATCATTCATATTACAAAAAGATTCATTACTCAAAATATGAATTCTTTAAGCACGTTTTGAGTTTTAGAAACAAACTAAACTCAAGCAACCATAATCAATAGGTTTCACTTGTAAGTGAACTCAAACAGAGTTTTAGAAATTAACTAAACTCAAACAAATAGGTTTTACTAATAAATGAATTAAAACAAAGTTTTAGAAATTAACTAAACTCAATCAAAATGGGCAATTTCACATGCAAGTGAACTATTTATTCAACTGAAAGAAAATATAATAGTTCCCCCACAATTCATAGATATAAAGGAATTATACATCACGTAGATCATCCTTTTTAAGACTCAAATCAATATCTGCTCTATCATTTTCGTCATTTTCTATAAGTTACCAAATATGAATTTCATGTGAATACAATCATTTGTGTAACAATTTAAAGTATCTAGTTTAACCAAAAGATCTTAACACAATACCACAATGACTGAAAGTAATCATATATCAATGTCAATAAGCATTAATATTAACAAACATCAATGTCAATAATAGTGTGCATCAATGTCAATGCTAATAAGTATCAATGTCAAGTTTCTTTATAAGAACAAGACCTAAACAGTTTCTTTTCAAAAGAACCATTTTATGTTTTTATGTGGAATGTTACAATTATTAAATTCAAATTTAGTTAAGCTACATCATCAAATATGGAATGAAACAACTGCTCTAAATAAAACATCAAAATGAAGATAAATTATCTCATCATATGTGGAATGAGACAATTCACCCAAAAGTATATATCATCAAATGTGGAATGATATATTAACATCTGTAGACATTAGCAAAATATTATCAAATGCTTATTTTAATCAATAAAGGAAGATTCAAAAATTTAAAATAACACAGATGTAAGATACTATCTCTTTATATGGTCTTTAACTTTATTTTTTCCACAATTTTAAATATTCGATTTTTGTTCAAATCCCTTTGTGAGAGAATCTACCATGTTATTCTTCGATCGCACATCAACCAAAGTAATGATACCATGTTTTATAAGATAATTTAACATTACATGTTTTAGCCTAATATGTCTCCTCTTACCATTAAAGAGTGAGTTTTTCACTACTGAAACTGTAGCTTAATTATTACTGAACAAACTTCAAGAATTAATCTTTAGACAAGTCAATGGAATATCCAATATCAAATCTCTTATCCACTCTGCTTCTCTTCCTGTTGAAGTTAGAGCAGAAAGTTTCGATTCCATAGACGACAAAGTAATACAAGTCTGTCTTTTAGATTTCTATGCAACAACTACTCCACCCAATATAAAAATATAATCACTAGTAGATTTATTGTCTCCTAATTTTGAGCACCATGATGCATCAGAAAAATCTTCTAAGATAAGAGAATGGCCACTATAACATAGAGCATAGTCTAGAGTACCCTTAAGATATCTCATCAGCATCGTGAGGGCATCCTAATGCTCCTGACCAGAATTACTAGTGAAATGACTCAGCATGCCAACTATAAAGATTATGTCTAGCCTAGCGCAAGTCATTGCATACATGAGACTACCAATCGATTTGGAAAAATCCAACTAATTCACGTTAGCTCCCTTATTAGGGCTTAATCGTTTAGCAGGATCATATGGTATCTCAGCCACTTTGCACTCACTATATCCCCATGTAGAAAGTAGTTTCTCAATGTAATGAGCTTGGCTAAGGGTGATACCTTGCCTTGTCAAACTTACTTTCATTCCAAGAATGGTGTTTACCGCACCAAGATCTGACATGTTAAAAGTTTTAGTCAATTCGATCTTCACTTCATTTACTGTAGAGATGTCTGAACTAAGTATTAACATGTCATCCACATATAAGCAAATAATCACAACCTTATTCGACACAAAACGGAAGTAAAGACATTTATTAGAATAACTTGATTTAAATCCTAAACTCGTTACTACCTTGTCGAATTTTTGATGCCACAATTCAGGTACTTGTTTTAGACCATACAAAGATTTGTTTAATTTACAAACTCTATTCTCAAAACCTTTCATGACAAACCCTTCAAGTTGGTTCATGTAGATTTTCTCCGTTAGATCTCCATTAAGGAAAACTGTCTTTATATCCATTTGATACACAACATAATGCTCAATAGATGCCAAAGCAAGAAGAATTCTTATCGTAGTCAAATAACATACTGGGGAGTATACATCAAAATAATCTATCCCATGGACTTGAGTATATCCCTTAGCTACTAAACATGCTTTATAACGTGCTACTGATCTATTAGGATTAAGTTTATTCTTCAAAATCCATTTAAAACCTATAGTCCTAGCCCCTTTTGGAAAATCGACTAGTTGCCAAGTTTGATTTTATAATAGAGAGCTCATTTCATCATCAATAGCTTCTGCCCATAACAAGGAGTCCCTAGACCTCATCACTTCTTTATAAGTAGATGGATCACCCTCTAAATGGTAAGTGAGAAAATCATCACCAAATGTTTTGGGAACTCATTCTTTTGTAAATACTCTTAGAGGTAAGGATTCATTATTGTAAGGAGTGTCAGAGGAATTAGGTGCAGTTTCTATATAAGGTTCTGAAATAATTTCTACTGTGCCTGGTAATGTCAAACCATGATCTCTTAGAAATTTATCCTCAAAGAATAATGCAACCCTAGATTTTATAACCACATTGTTAGATAGATCCAAAAATCGATCAGCTGCACTATCCTCTGCACTACCTAGATACACACAAGTGTTGGTCCTAGGCCCTACCTTAGGTCTCCGAGGATCTGGTATCCTTACATAAGTGATACAACCCTAAGTCTTAAGAGTGTCATATCTTCAAGGATATTTATATCATAATTTATAAGGTATCGAGTTTGTCTTAGAATGTGACACTCTATTCAGGATGTGACATGTAGTCAAAGTTGCTTCTCCCTAATAACAAGAAGGCATGCCAGTTGTCAATAACATATAGTTTAATATTTCTGTTAACGTCTTGTTCTTACATTCAACTCTGCCATTAGATTGAGGTGAGTAAGGAGCAGTAGTTTTAAGTATTATGCCTTGAGAGTTACAAAATTCCTTGAACTCTGTCAATTTATATTCTCCTCATCTGTCACTCCTAAGTCACTTAATTTTCAAGTTTAATTGATTTTTAACATGACACTTAAAAATTTTAAATTTATCAAATACTTCATCATTTGATTTTAACAGATAAATATGATAATATCTTGAAAAAACATCTATAAAAGTGATCAAATACTTCCGACCATCTCTTATTGTAAAACCTTTAAAGTCACATAGGTCATAATGTATTAAATCAAGAAATTGTGTACTCCTATAGATCCAATGAAATGATTTTTTGATAATTTTTATTTTAGCACACACTTCTATCTAATGGTATATTATGAGTTTTAGCTAGTTTATCCATTTTCTTATAGTTCACATGTCCTAACTGATTATGCAAAATTTTAGGATCAAACAAATTTGAACTAACATGACTAACCGTTTTATTTGCTGAACTCAATCTATACATACCACCAGTCAAGTAAGCATAACCAAAACAATAAGAGTTAACATATAAAGTTACTCTACCATTATTGATTAAAACACTCATGTCAGCAAGATCTAAAAGACTAACAGAAATTAAATTCTTTAAAATAGCAGGAACTACTTTAACATCTTTTAGAATTAGAATTTAACCTGAAAAAATCATTATGTTTGTTGTACCAATGTGAATTACTATCTTTGCTTCTCCATTAGCCATAACAATAGTATCATTAACTTCAATAACATCATTAAGTTGCAACTTGGACTTGCAGATATGGTACATGGCTCCAGTATCTAACTATCATTCAGAAGAAGTACTGGCCTTTTCATCATTCCCACCATAGCAATAAAATTTTGAGGCTTAGTCTTCTACACTAGCATATTTGCTTCCTTTTGTGGTGTGTCAGATTTAGCCTTTCGATGGAACTTACAATCTACTATATAGTGACCCCATTTCATATAGTTGTGGCACTTGTCCCTTTTCTTTTTAGAGATGGTCTTTTTGACATCCAACTTTTGAGGTTCACTTTTAGGTGACTTGGATTTCTTAGAAAATTTCTTAGAATTTATTACCGCGTTAGCAACTGACTGTTGCTGTATAATCATTTCCAAGTTATTCCTAGCTCGATTCTCATTTTCGATTATAATGAATCGTTTGAAATTATCCAGTCTCACTTGCAGCTTTATTCTATACATTTCATTTTTAAAAGTGTATCATATAGATGGTAGTTTATAGATAATCGCGCCAACAAGAAAGAGATTACACACAATGATTTTTCCATTGGTTAATTTAAATCTCAAATTTTCTAAATCAGTTATTTGAGGAGTGATTTTCATATCTTCATTGAAGTTGAAATCCATGAATTTATCAATAAGATGAGTTTTAGATAATTTTTCCTCCTTTCTAAATTGAACATCTAAATTATTCAATATTTTTTTAACAATACTAAATTTTCTATAAATTTCAGCAAGATGGTCAAAAAAATAATTCAATAAATAGTATTTGCAAAAGTCATCGTTTTTATGCCATTGAAATTCGTCAGTCTTTTCCATAGTGTCAGCAAAAATATTCAAAACAATGTAAAAAATATTTTCATATTTTAAACTAAATTGAATCTTTTACTTTTATGAATTAAACTCAGACTCATAAAAAATATGAAATTTAATAATTTCAATCGGAACATATTTATTTATTTTAAATAATTAAATAGTAAAAATAAAAAAAATAAAAATCTGATTTCAGCAAATAGAACATTGAGTCTCTAAAAATCTGAATCAGCGTCAAATTGTACAGGCAAATTAAATCCCCGCAGCAATCTTAGTCTTCTGCTTTTAAATCAATTGTCATTGGAAATTGAATAAAAAGTCTTGGATAGCTGGAGGTGGCCCCATCTCATGAAGATTAGTCGCCTTTACTCGACGCGGATATGGGACTTTACAAACTGGGCAACTAGAATTTGAATTCGGGGCTGTTTGGTTGGTCAATTAAATACCTCTAATTATCGATTGTTAATATATGCGTCGCCAATTGAAAAAATTTATATTGTTTGGTTGGTCAATTAAAAACTCCGATTATGACAAAATTTCTTTTCAATCGGTAAATCTCATAAGCAGCTATAAGCTGTTTTTAGCGATTGACGATTTGTCAATCGCACTTTTACATTAATCACACATTTAATAATCACTTTACCAAACACTCTCTCATCGACTTTAAAATGCACGATTTGCAAAATACATAATTGCGTGTAAGCGTAACAACGGAATTCAGTAAACTCAAGCAGATAGGGCACTAAAGCTCTCTAACGAGCCTGTAGGTTAAGATTTTACTAATCAGCCTGTAGTTTAGTGCTACTAGAGTTGTTGATCTCCAAAGTTGAGAGGTTTTGAATCCAAATTTTATTTCTATTAGGTATAGAGGAATTTTAAAAATAAATAAAGTAAAATTTTTATAAATTAATACTCGATAAATTAATAATTTTTTACGGTCTCATTTTAAATTAATATGTTAAATTAATACTCGATAAATTAATAATTTTTTACGGTCCCATTTTGAATTAATATATTAAATTAATACTTAATAAATTAATATTTTTTAATTAATAAAATTTATGAGTCCCAACGATATTAATTTATGGAAATTTTAATATTTAGCTTAATGACATTGGATTTTATAAAACTAATTTAATGGGAGTCAAAGAAATATTTTCTTTCTTATATACATAACAAAACAGAAAAAACAGAAAATTTCAAATGAATTTTACAATATTTATTGGAATTTGTTTATACCAATTAGGATATTGGCAACCATTTTTTGATTTTTTTTTTAATTTCTGATATACCAAAGGAAAAAAAGAAAAAAAAAAAAAGAAGAAGAAAAGACTGTCATTGTGTTATCTTTCCTTCCTTTTCTTTCTTCTGTCATTGTATTTACCGGAAACCATTTGTTTTATTAATACAGACATTATGCCTTTGAGTTTTGACAAATGCATTTTCTTGTTTTCTCATATTGCAGCCTTCTTGTGGATTTTAAATCCTTTTCCAAATTAATAGTTGAATATAAGCATTGAGCAATAATCGTGTTTAATTGTTTCAAATTGTGAATAGACTCTGGAAGAGGTTTGTCCCCCCTTATGGGGTTCCACCTGGTTCGAACTTAATATAAGGCAATTTCAGAAAAAAAAAATTATATTTTTGTATTTGAATTTATCTTGAAATTATATATATTTTTAATCATAATTTTTTTATATAACCATTAAATTCTATTTAGTAATTTTTAAAAATAAAATTGAAATATCAGTTAAAAATTTGAAATAATATTTTTGCAAATTATAATTTGAGTAACAATATCATAATAGAATATTCATCAAAATTGACAAAATTGCCCTTTCGTTCAATTGAATCAAATATTTTTTTTTATAATTATTTTTATTAATATATTGTTGTCATTTTATTCCATAAATAAAATTATTTTGAACTCTCATCAGTCTAAGAATTTTTTTTTGGTTTTCTATGTCAATTAGATCCTTTTTCCCAATTAGTTTTAGGTAATGGAGATTAGATATCTGTCCCTTTTTTTTTTCTTTAATTGTTATTTTCATATTCTTGATTCGCCATGTTATTATCCTGATTGTATTTTGTCTTTTTGTCTTTTTTTTTGGAAATGTGATTGTTATTTGTCTTATTTCATATAGGTGCTTATTAATTTTCTTTTGTTGTGCTTATTGTCTAGATGTAATGATTCATATATACTTAGCTTATTCTCTTTAGGATTAATTAGTTCTTAGTTTTATGGTGTTGTACTAAAATATTATTTCTAAATTGTTTGAACAAAGAGACGATTCAATTTATAAAACTACTTTTGGCCCATTAATATTAGGAAATATTATATAAATATACTATTTTTGATTTTTTTTTAAATTTTACGATTATTTTTTTTTTTTCATTTTTACTGTTTTTTAATATATATTTAATATATGTCGTATTTTTAAAAAAATATTTTTAGATATGCTGTATTTTTTAAAAAATATTTTTAGATATGCAATATTTTTTTTAAAAAAATTTCTAACAGTAAAAATGAAATATTTTTTATTTTTTTCGGTATTTTTGAAAAAATCTCTTAATATTAATTTCAATTCTAATAATTTTGAATGTTTAAATCGTTATGCAGAGACCCTAATATCTTCAGTCCTAATAATTTTGTGTTAGAATTGTGAATAAAAATTTTAATAGAATTTAAAAGAATTTTTTTATTTTATATGTTAAAAATATTTTCAATTGAGTCGATAATTATTTCTTATGTAGAGTAAAATTTTTATTTTAATATTATTTTAATTGAATGAGAATATTTGTTGAGTTATAATTAACACTAGATAATAATATAAATAAGAATATTATATTGGAGGTTTATTGGCTTATGTCCAGTAATTGAGTTGAGTGGTTTACTCAATAGTTAAGTTGGAGTTTCGTCCAATGATTGAGCCAAATTATTATAGAATTATAGTTGCAATAATTGTTTAAGTAATGTTCTACAAAGTGCATGAATATAATACCTTTGTGATGATATTATAAAAAGATTTATAATTTTGTAGTCCAAAAATTATAATATATTGTTTTAGTGAATTATTTGTTTGATGTACTATGGACGTAGGTTTATTGAAAAAATGAATCACGTAAAATTTATTTGTGTTATTTTTCTCTATTTTTATTGCTGCATCTACAACTCTGATTTTCCTAACAAATTGTATCAAAGATATTGGTTTTTGTTATGGGTTACAAGAGTTATTTCAGAGAAGAGAAAAAGATTAATAAATTTGAGATTTTGTGTGAGGATAATGAAGGATAAAGACACATAAATTAGGAGTCATATGCTAGCTGTAGAACTATTCTGAAAAATAAAGGAATCAAGATAAGAAAAGATTTTATCAATGAAGAATATCAAAATCTCAGCCGGGAGAATTTAACAATATGAAGTACTATTATTATAGAAAAATTGATCACATACATAATCATTGTCTACAATTGAAAGAAGGACTTATTAACATGTATTGTCCTTTAACTTATCTAATGTTTCACCAATGTCCTTAGGCTTTAATTTGTGTCATTAAAATCCTTGGACTTCTATTTCTTTTCATCGAAAGTTCTAATCGGCCCTCTACTATTAGTATTTCTATTTCTTATCCAAAAAGTCTATTCCTTCTTTCAAAGAAATCCAAAACATACTTATTCTAATCCTTTGGTTCTGATACTACTCAAGGCGAGCCTGCCCTCTCTCTAGAATTAATTGGCTAGAAGCGGAATTATGATCTTCAAGGTATTTTTCTTTTATTTCTAATTTCTTTCAATTTCTCTTATTTGTTATGATAGCGAGAGCTAGCAACAAAACTCAAAGGACCTTTGTTTTTAAGGAAAAATTCCTCAAACTCACTCTGTCTAAGAGTCAACTCTTTTAAATTCTTAAACAATTTGTCTATAGAGTTATTTAGAGAATCTAAACGATCTATAATAGAATTTAACAATCATATCATTGGATTCTTGCCTACACCGTGATTTAGGTGATGACAATTAGGATAAGAGCAACATGGAAGATTACTAGTCATCCAATAAACGTGTAAAAACACCAAGCCTTTCTAGAAAATGAAAGTTATAAAACTCAAGTTCTTGGTTAAAAAAATTCTTAAGTTCAACTTATTTTCTATTAGGCTTCTTAAGTTTTTTTAGCCTTTCTAATGCAATGTTTAAGTATTTGATTCTTTGTTCAAACAAAGCAAAGAAATGATCATGCAGTCTAAGACTGTCACTTAACTCTTCTCTCTTAGCTTGGGTTAAAGTTAGACCGATTCTCCAATTTCTATTAGCAGAACTGTTAGAAGACATAAAAGTTTAAACAACAAACATTTATAGATATATATCTTCATAGACCGGGTCAGCAAAGCTTCCGTAACTACTTCAGCTCTCTTTCCAAGCTTAACACCAGCAATACCTACAAAGAGGTGTGGAGGATATGACTTATTGCGCTTTCTTTCTCTTGGTTGGGTCTTACTGCAATACTCCTGGATATCAGACCGTAAATTAAAGGTATATATAAGAAAAACTTAAATACATATAAAGACTTGAATTTTTTTTTCCTTATTAAAACTCTGTATTTTATTTATGTCCCCTTCCTTACTAAGTTGAGGAGGTATATATAGATTTTACAAAATAAAACTGGTGTCTATATTACTGTTTACTAGCTCAAAAGTAAAATAATTAAAGCAAACGGACACAATAATACAGATGGACAATTGTAAGGTTTTTTCATCTTTATCAGACAATAAAAGTAAAGTAAAAGCAAAATGGACAGTTTGTGCCTTTGGTACCGTTTTCCAGCTGTAAATATACAATAATTAAATAAAGATAAATGACAGCTAGTCAATTTTATTTTTTACAAATAAGATATCCTTTTACAGATACATTCTTTTATTTAGCACCACACATTTTAAAGCATATTGGCCAACAATGCTTTAATATCTGCAACTACTTCAGAAAAGTGATTCCTCATGTTACACGTTGAGGCTGACGTCATGGATGATGATTTTATCACTCCATCTGTGAGTTGTTGACTGGGGCATCCATGCTTTCTCTCAGTTTTGCATAATCCCTAGTCATCTCCTCTGCCACACGTTGATCTCTAAATTAAGCAACCTTCTTCCAGACCTTCATCATTTCAAGCTGGAAATCTAGACTTAGATCTAAATCCACAAGTCTCAGAAATAACTTTTTGTGCTTTTTGTCGTCCTTTCACCATTGCTAAAGTTCTAACAATGGGAGTATACTGGGACCATATAGTAACAAAAACTTTATTATCTCCGATAATGATATAATTATGTGCATAAACTGCCTTCTTCAGGCTAGCTTTAAAACTTTCAATCCTCATAACTTGAGTAATAATCTTGTTTTCTTTATACATGTTAAAATAAAAATTTAAGTATTGATTATTAACATTTTGTGGTTCAACAAATTGCTTATCCACAATAGGATGGAGATCCCATATTTGATAAGGGCTTTTAATTATTTCATCCTCACCACAATCCATAAGTGTGCTACTAATATAACTTGTAATTTATTCTTGAATATAAACTCAAGAACTCAATTGATTCATGCACAATAACTAAAAGGGATTTACACAGATCATTATCATCTCTGTTGATTTCGATAATTTTTGTCAATCTTGCATCTATATATTGAAAACTATTTTTCATCATGTCTAAGGGGATTCTCTGGTATAGGCCTCCATATCCCTATCAATGGATGTATATATGCAATATAGAGCTTTCTTTAAGGGAATGATTTATCGAGTCCATTCTTTTAATCTTTCTGGTGTACATCACTTCTGGTGAAATGTATGAACTCATTACATCAAGAAGTTTTTCTCTCTCGATTATTAATTAAAGGAAATCTTCTTCATCCTTTTACAGATTTTAAGTTGCCTCTCTAAGTGGGGATTGCTAGACTTTTTGTTTTTTAAATTCAGTCGTCCCAAAAATAATATCCCAATTCAAGTCATCACAATTAGGATTTTCATCCTCAAAACTTTTATCAACTTTTTCCTCCAATTGAGTTTTGTTTGGAATCTGTAAATATTCACTAGCTTTTATACTAGCCTTTATTTCGTGATTTGAAATATCATCATAGCCACATTTATCATTAGAATTGTGATTTAAAATATCACTAGAGTTTTTACAACTCTCATCCTTTAAAGAAGTTTGATTTAGAATTTTTACAAGTTCATTGGCGCTTTCACTGGCCTGTTTGTTTAGAACTTTTTTTGTTCTTCGCATATGTAATATCTGCAATTTTTGTTATTTTAATTAAATTGTATGTTTGAAGAATTAATTAATTGCAAATTTGAATGTTTGAGAAATTCAGAAATTTTTGGTTGCAGTTACAGAATTTTGTGAGGTTGATTGCATGATCTTAAAGAAATTATTTGGTAAAGTGTAAAACATAAAAGTGGTGAATTTATGTCTTATCTTCAATTATGTATAATGGCTTGGCAAAATTCTATGTGTGAGAGGAGTTATATCTCTTTGAACAAGACTGGTCTGTTTTAGTATTTCTGCAAGAAATTTGTGTATGTTTGAATTTTTTGGGAATGACTAAGACAGTTTGAGCCAAAGATATAAACATGAAAAATATTTCTTTATGTGTTGTGTTATTGGCTGTAAAATTTCAGGAATTTTGGATAAGTATATTTCAGTGAAGAATAGAAATTATCAGACCTGTTCGGGTAGATTATGGGCCAGTAAGTCTGGGTGACATTTAGAGAGTCACCATGGTCTGTGTAGTTGCCTTTGTGATTTGAATGTTGGATATGTTGAGCCCCTGCATGTCTATTTTAAGTAGTAAAAATAATCATGAAGTTTGAATGTTTATAACTCATTTGCGAGCTAGTTAAGTGTAAGTTGTCCAGGAAAGGTTTCAACTCAGCAGAGTTTTGGTGTTAGCGAGCCGACAAACGCAAGGTGGCATTTGCGGGCCGGCAATGCGAGCTAGCGAAGTGGCGAAGAGGCATATGCTAGGTAACATATGAGAAGTGGCAGTTCGCGAGCAGAGCTTGGTGAAGAGGGAATGTGCGAAGTGGCAGTTCGCGAGGAGAGTTTGGTGAAGCAGCATATGCGAGGTGGCATTTGCGAATTGGATATGCAAAGTGGGATTCGCTGAGTGGCTTATGCGAAGTGGCATTTTCGGATCAGATTGGCGAGCTGGGAAGTGCGAGCTGGAAATTGCTGAGTTGGGTTGGAGAGGCGAGCTGGCGAGCGGGATTTTGGACAGTGGCCTATTTAACCCAGTGGCCAGTAGTAATTTTCTGCACGATTTTATTTCTTCTTTCTTCGTTCTTCTTCGGTCTTTTCTCAGATCAGTTCCATTTATTATCTAAGGAATTAATACTCAAAATTAATGTATTAGAACTCTAGATTAGCATATTTTAAGGCAGTAATTATCAGATTTGAGCTGAAATATCAAGAAATTCAGTTTTGAAGAAATAAGGTAAATTTTCTTCCAAGGTTATTTTCTTTTAGATTTATTTATGTATGTTGGTTAGAATAATTAATTATGGGTGTAGGGAATTTAATTGCAAGCATTTTGAGGTTATGCATTATAATTAATGTTGGAGAAATCAGAATCAATGGACTGTCATGAATAGTAACGTGAACAGTAAATCCGAATTAAATGCAGATTTTCTTTATGATATGAATTAAATTAATATTGGGAATTAAGAATAGAAACCCTAAGATGGTTAATTATTAAGAAATCATGTTGAGTATTATTAATTAAGAAGAACCATAATTTTGAATATTTGGAGAAATTTCTTAGGAGGAGAAAATCAAGAAAATTGAGGAGATTTTTGTAGGCAAATCGTTAAAGGAAATTTAAGGAGAAATTGTGTTAAGGTAAGTATAAATATTGCATTTGTTTATTATTTCTTGAAATGATATGACCGAATATTCATAATGCTAAACCATACGATTCTTATATACTTGACATTATATCATTGAGCTATTAATTAACAATTTTATGATATTCTAAGACCGAAGTTTACCAAATTGTTCATGAGATTATCATGTATGTATATATATATATATATATATATATATATATAATGAAAGTGACTTGGTCAATTTTTTTGGATCAAGTTCACATGAATTATACTTGTTAAAATTTGATTGAAATTGTGATATATGTTGATGGTCTTGTGACCAATATATTTCTTGTGAGATTGAAATCTTATGACCTTGTGGATAGAACGCTCTTTCCAATGAGAGTAAATTCATTGGTCCATCATGCACTTTGGGAACCTAACTGGTAGGGTTCTGTACCAGTGTTCCACCTAGAGGGGACCATGAGCTCTAGGCGTATGCCTAGCCAAGCATGCATTTGCGATAAGGTAGCAAGGACTACCGATACGCTCTGTTGTGATAGGTAGCATGGCTACTGATGCACTTTGTAGTTCTACCATGTTATTTGATAGTGCTATTCGATTGTGAGCACTTCTGTTTCTTGTAATCCAAACCACATGATGATTCTTATCCATGTTCTTGAAATTGATATTTCCTTTGGATTAATATATATATATATGTATGTATATTTCTTTCATATCGCATGTTCATATCTTACTGAGTTGAAGGCTCACTCATCTTTTGTGGATTTCAGGTGATAGTGTAGCTCATGAGAGAGCTAATAGAGAAGATCAAGCTTCTTGACTCATTCTCCCAAGAAGCCTTCATTGTAATAATTTTGAGATATTTTTGTATAATCATTGTATGCTATTATGGTTCAATATGTATTGGAAGTATACTCTAGAGCTCCGTAGTTAGTCATTGGGGATGATAATATTTTGATGTATAATTTTTTATTTTGGGTTACCCTTGTTCCTTAGTGATGTAGGATACATCTTTTGATCAATAAGGAACAAGAGGGGATTATGAAATGATAGAATAAAGAAATGAATTATGCTTATATGGATTATGAAATGATATTGTATGATATTTATATTTGATATAATTATGTATGAGATCCAGGATATGTGAGTTCTATGGGTTTATGGTGGCCTTAAGCCTACCCTTGCCCTAGGACTATCGCACCACTGGAGTTGGGGTGTGATAGCATATCTACTAGCCTATTGGTTTGGAATATTAGCAGATTCACCAGAAATTCCAATAGTCTCATGTTTTTGAACTCCAGGTTCCTGGACACTTCCACAGACCCTTTTTGAGCCATCATGATTACCCTCCTGTGAAGGAGTTGGGCATTGCGGCCTTCCCATAGCGGGCAATTCACCTTCATCATTTCAATGAAGCTTTTGTCTAATTTTGTTTGCCTACTCAAGTGTAAGGCCATGCTTTTTGGTTGCCTTTTCAAAAAAGTCTCTAGAGATGCTTGCTTTAGGCACCAAAGGTTTTTCCTCTTCATTCTTATGAACCAAGGATTTTTTCCTTTAACTTTTTATTAGCCATTTTCGGACTAACCAGTTCTTTCAAACTCGTTGGCTTCTTCTTAGGACATTCTGAATAGATATGTCCTTGAGACTTACAAAACCAGCACATAACATATTTTGATGCTATAGATTTTCTTTTCATCCCAGAAGGGGATCAGGGCCATTACTCTTGGAGTCTTTACTCCCTTTTTCACCTTTTCTTGTGCATTATTTCTGGGTATGACCTTCCCTTTTGTAAATCCAATATAGCTTATTTTTGGCAGCATGATCCATCTACAATATCAGACAATTCACGAGACAAAGAGTTAGCTATTATATTTTTATTAGAATGAATATATTCAATATCAAATTTGTTATAACTAAACTATTCTTGCAATCTTAAAAGTCTAGTTTGCCTAGCTTCTTTAAGATTCAGATTTAGATTCATAAAACCTTTTACATAGGTTGAATATGTTCTAATTACAAACTTTTTTGGAGAAAAGAAGATATAAAAGCTTTTATATTATTTTTTTTATTACTAATACTTCTTTTTCATGAATGGAATAATTAATTTCTGCTTCTTTAAAAGTTTCAGACCAATACTTACATATCCATTCCGGTTTTCTACTTTTGATTTTTAATACTGCTCCCTAGGACTTATATGAAGTATCTGCCTCAAAAACTAACTCATCTGCATCTGAGAGTAAAATTAAATAAGGCAAAATTTTCATTTTTTTTTATATGGATGACAACCTGAGTGTCCTCATCATCCCAAAACTAAGGATTCTTATTAGAGGTCTTCTTAACAATTCTTCCTAAGTATTTAGAAAAAATTTTCACAAACTTTTTAGCATAGTTAGTAAGTCTACAAAAATGTTCTAACTACTTCCTATCCTCTAGTTTGTCAGGAAAACTAACAAGTTTTTCGGTAATGTGACTTTGTAATTTAATTTTACCTTTTTCAATTTTCATTCCCAAAAACTTTACCTTTTCCATAAACTATTCTATCTTTCTTTCTAATAGAATCATAGCTTCACGTTTGAAGATATCACTCGCTTATTCAAGGTGACTCATGTGTTCTTTTTCATTATTATTGAAAACTAACACATCGTCTATATAGATCACGCAAATTTTTTTTAAAGTTTTAAACGCATTGTCCATTTTACGTTGAAAAAAAATCCTGGAGCTTGCTTTAAGCTAAATGATATTACTAACCATTCATACATTCCTTGCGGAGTGTTGAAAGATATTAAGGATATAGATTCTTCTTCCATCTTTACTTGCCAATATCCACTTTTAAGGTAAAATTTAGAAAAGATAAAAGGTTGTTTAAGACTTACCCTATCTATAAGGTCTCTTATTGTTGGGATTTTATAACTATCATCTTTTATAGCTTTGTTTACCTGATGATAGTCTATAACCATTCATACTTTTTCTCGCACCTGCTCTGCATGATTAATCACTATAAAAGCCAGACTAGAATGTGGACTATTACTATATCTAATCAATCTTTTTTTGAGTAATTCAAAAATCTTTTATCAAATTCCTCTATCATCTCATTGGTATATATTATATTTTTAGTTCTAATGATAGTGCTAGGATATTTCAGTTTTATTTTTGTAATAATATTATTTAGAACCCATAATTTTAGATGATCATCACTAAAATTATCAGCTAACTTAACAATGAACTTATACCACTTAGTTCCTTTTAGTTGAGGTCGTGCAATAGGTTTTTCTACTATCCCTATGCTTTGAAACACAATTCTTTGTACCATGAGATACCATCTGACTCTTGATTAGAACCAAATAGACAATCTACTCAAGTATCACCACACTGAGCTTGCACTCTGAATGCTTGTTCACAAGGCATAGAACCACAATTCTGAAATCTTGATTAGATAAAAACCAAATTTTAACTTATTTTTTGGATTGGTCAGAGATGTGATCTTTACATCTCCCAACGAGATGTAACTATCGTCCTGAATAAAATGTCCATTCTCATTTTTCCCTTTTAGGAAGGCATTGCCTAAAATAATATCTGCATCGAGATTAGGGAATGCAAGGACCTTATCAATAGTAAACCTTTGCACACTTATGATAACAATAACTTTTTCTGCAAAGTGTGTCACAAAGTTCACTTCTCCACCTATTATAGGCTGGGTCAATGGTTTCCACCATTCATCAGGAAGTGCATTTGGTCTAGCATTGATGATCGTTGCACTTGTGTCAACTAACGCATCTAAAGAGTAATCATAATAACCAAAAAATTTAAATGTTAAAGCAATATATGTGCTCAAACCTGATTATTTTATACTAAATATCTTTGTTGATGCCATGGTATTTGGGTTTACCATCTTCCATATTTCCTTAAAGGGTATGGAATGTTGCTGATAAATTTTTTGAATTTCCTTGACAACCTCAAGAACAAGAGTTAAATGCTTAATTACTCTTATACTTTCCCGACTTTCCTCATCTTCATAAACAGGTAGGCTAAAGGTTTTATATCTTATAATTTTTCTACCTTCTAAAGATGATTGTGCATCCTCTTCTTGGCTTGGATTTCAAGTAACTTCCTCCTTAATTACTCATGAAAAATGACTTCTAGGTAGTTGAGGAGTTACTGACATTGATCTCCTAGGAGGATCAAAAATCCTAAGACTTCTCATAAGATCTTCTAAGTTTAAGGTAATGTTCCTATCTCTTTATGTAATTTGAGAAGATCCTATCAACCTTGAGGTCTCAGCAGGTTCCCACAGATTCCAACTTTTAGGCCAAGATAACTCTAGTGGATTTATTTCTTTTATATAGAACTGCCTATAGTTATCTCAACTTTCATTGAATAACTCCTTGATTTTAGATATATTCCTCATTCCAGTATTTATTGTATTTATTAATCTGAAAACAATCCTAGTGTAATATGCTAAATAGTTAGCTTGAGAATTCATTCTATTCATATTCATGAATTTAATTCTTAATGATAATGAATTACCCAAACACCTATCACTTAAAGACATCATATAATTGGGATAGGTCTGAAACCAAACTAGATCATTGGCTAGTTAGTTTGGACTCCTTATATTAACTGGTCTTGAAATAAATTCTACCTTTTATCTAATTCAGTTGCTATCACTGGGCTATCTGCTGGCAAATTGAACAAAGATATTAGGGTTACTTGGACTAGACCAATATGAATATATTGGTACGTACCTTTTGATTTGTTTACCATTTCTCTTATCTTTTATACGTTGATCAAAGATACGTCCAACATTTCTAGTTCTGAATTAGAAATTTGAGCCGTCAATTATGATTGGGAGACATCCAATATAGATTTAAAGCTAAACTTAGATTTGATATAGATAGTATTGATGTCTACCTTTGGAAGTTTCTACTTTAGGAAACTTCTAGACAAATCATTATACCAGAAAGGTTCTTCCTGCACCAAAGATGTATCTAATGGGATAATCTCTTCATCTATGGGCCCTTCTGTTGTATTCATAATGAATAACTAGGTTGTCCAAAGATCAGATTCATCTATATCAATTTCATATTCAGAAACCATTTTATATATTAAATCTATTTCAGAATCTATGTCAGAATATTCTTCTTCTTCTATTGGCTCATAGACTAGATTATAATCTTTCAAGAAAATTTCTTCTAAGATTTTCTTTTTGCTTGTTCTTCTGGGGACAAGCATTTGTTTTGTGGTCTTTTGATCCATAAATCTAACAATAGGAACAACCGCTAAGAGATTTTCCTTGTGGATATTTAGGGGGCTTTACCATATTTTTTCTTAAAAACTTATATTCTATCTTTATCCCTTAGGTTTGTTCTTCTCTTTATAAACCTAGAAGGTTTACTAGACCTCTTCCTACTATTTCTATCACTCCTTGATATTCTTCTTTTTCTATATATATCCTTTAAATTTTCTCTTTTTGGTATGACGAGAAAAACATCCTACTTCAAATCTTTTTTCAGTTCCTGACCCTTTTTCATTTCCTGCAGCATATCCATATCTACCTGGAACATATTCAATATGAGAACAACAACTCTTATTCAAATAAGGAAGACGTTTAGTATCCTGCCTTACTTAGAGTTCAGTACATGCCTTTCTCATGGTATATCTTATTGTCTGTATCTTTCCTCCTAATAAATCAGCTACTTTATCTTCATTCAAGAGGAGTTGATAGGCATTCTTTGCTACTTCTGGCCATGATTTTATAAGCTTAGCCAAAAACAGTGTTGACATATAATTTTGAGCATTAAGATCCAAATTATAATAATATTTTTTAAATTCACATGCATAGTTGCCAAAATAACACATGTCACATATTTACATTTTTATCAATACTATTAATGATTATTCTCTCTCTAAGGACTCAGTTGATATTGAGAAACCATAAAATTCTCTTTTCAGGGTATCTATGATAATAACTAGCATCTCATATACAATAACTGCTTTTCTAATTTCATCTCTAATAGAGGTCTGTATCACTAGGTGATCCCAAAACTTTTTAGCATTGCCAACCATGGTGGCTTTGCACAACTTATAAGTGGCCTCAGTTGAGTAGCTACCAGCATTGGTTGTAAACCTAATTATGATAATCCACTCATTTATTCTTTCAGAAACATGCTTTTCACAATCTAGATTTAAAAAAGCTACCGGGGTAATAACTGGCCTTAATAGATTATCTCTAGGTGTAAACTATGATTTTTTCCTATGGGGATAATTAGTCTTATACTCATCCCTCTTCATAGCAAGAAGCTCATTAAAGATTCTATTATCTAGATGCAAAGGAGTTTCTTCTACCAGACCTAAAGATTTCCTAAAGTCTTTAGCTGCTTTGTTACTTTCTAGGTTAACTATTATTTTATCAGGGTTTGCAATATAAGAAACCATTTTTCTTTTCTTAATTGTAAGATTTTCCTTTCAGAAAGATGCTTCGAGGATTCTACTTATTTTTCAAAGCCCTTTCTCGCTCAATTGCATCTACCCTTTCATTCACCAGCTTCCCTACTTTTTTTACTAAAGCATTTCTCTATTATGGTGAATTGCCTAAATTTCCTTGTGCATGCAATTGCTCAAGGAGAAAACTCACTTCATTATGATTATTTTGGAATGAAGTCAATCCTAAAGAATTTGAACTGACACTCTCCTCTTTGTCATCTTTCCCTGTGTTTATCTTGAGTTAATAGTGCTAGGAGTATTTTCAAATTTATCACATCTTTCTAAATTTGCTACCCAACAGTTTATTCCAGGGAAATTTTTTTAAAGAGTAAGAAAATATCAATTCTCCTAAAGTGTAAACTTTTCCAAATTAAATAATCATTTTTAAGATTTTCACTGCAGTTAGAGGTTCTACATGTCACCAAAGGAGTATCTTAATTTATGATTGGCAAATGAGTAAAAATAAAATATTGTTCCTCAAGATATTCAATAATGTCAGATATACCAGTATATTCATGAGCTATGTAATTATTTAAGGGAGAATTTCTATAAATATAATCAATTATATTCTCTTCTTTTTTATACTTAATTTTTTCACAAACCCATGTATATTCTCACTGTATCAAAAGGTGATCTCTTCTTTCTACAATAAAAAATTGTTTAATTCTGTTATACACTCTTCTAGGAACTAATGAGTTCCCTTTATAAATCTCATCCATAAACTAACAAAATAAAACAGTTTTGGACCTAAATAAAAATATTTTTATAACCAATGACCAAAATATAATTAAATATTAGTTTATTTTTAGAAAATAACTTTTGCTGTTAAAAAATAAAATTGAGAAACTTTACTGTTACAAATTGAAGTTCATAAACAATACTGAAACAAGCCAAATGTCCAAGGACAACAATTGTTTTTAACTGAAAGAAGATTTTAAGAATTTAAAGAAGTTACAAGAGAAGATAAAGTCTAAACTAAAAATTAATGATGATGATTAATGATTCCTCAACTAATATGATTAGTTTGGATTACAATGATAACTAGTTGCATAGATTGAAAAAATTTTAATTGAGGGGAAACTCTAACATGAAGTTTTGATATTTGAAGACTTTGAAAATTGCATGATTCAAAGATTTTTGAGACAAGTTGAAGATTATTGGATTGTTGAAAATTGCATATGAGTGCAAGATTTTGAATTAAGGTAGAGAAAGTTAGGATTGTGATTTAAAATCCTAATGAAACTTGGAAAAAATATATATATTTTTTGATATTTTATATATAAGAAATATTTCTCAATTGAGTGGATAATTTTAATATAGAGTATAATTCTTATTTTTAATGTTATTTCTAGTTGAATGAAAATCTTTTTTGATATATGATTGATAGTGAATAACATTATAAATATAAATATTATATGAAATATTTTTTTATTTTTGCCGGATAATTGAGTTAGGGCTTTTACTAAATGGTTGAACTAAATTGCGATAGAATTATAATAGCAATGATTGTTGAAGTAATGTGCTATAAAATAGATGGGTAGAATACCTTTATGATGATATTATGAGAAGATTTATAATTTTATCTGTCCAAAATTATAATATGTGATTTTAATGTATTATCCTTTCCAAAAACCTTTGAACGTAAATTTATTGAAAAATTAAATCATATAAAATTTATTTGTGTTTTTTTTTACTACTACGCCTATAACTTTGAATTCTCTAGCATTTTTGAATGCTCAAATCTTTATGTAGAGGCTTATTCAAGGGCCACCACCAACAACTGTTGCTAGAGTTAGAGTTTTTTATTTTTTATTTTTTCATTTAGTTTGGGAATGATGTTGATTATGAAATTGAAATAGCTTATTGAATAGAAGGCAACAAAGTATTAATGGAAATAAAGTAAATAAATTAAAATAAATATATTTTTTATCAAAGAATAATTTTATCAATTTAATATTAGAAAAATATTTTGCTCTGACATTAATATCATCATCTAATATATATATATATATATATATATATATATATAGAGAGAGAGAGAGAGAGAGAGAGAGAGAGAGAGAGAGAGAGAGAGAGAGAGAGAGAGAGAGAGAGAGA
>CANXYC010270861.1:0-15675 GCA_948193065.1 Aleurites moluccanus | reverse complement strand
TGGATGAATGGAATGAATTCCATTTAGGTTAAACCATGTTGAGTTTATAAGTTTAATGTGTTAGGATAAAGTAATTAGAAAGGTAGAGATTGAATATGGTTTAATGGTGTAAGTAATGGAAATGCATAAGTTTAGATATGTAAAAGATAATTGATATAAGTACTTGAAAGCTAAACTTGAATATTGGTGTATGTTTGATATGGAATATTGAAGTAAGTGTATATGAGTTATTAATATGGCATAATAGTGATGAATATGTGAAATGTAGGTCAAATGTGGTGATAGAATGTGGTTATTGCATAAAGCATTAGAAAAATGGTGAATTGTGTAAAGTGAGGTTCATAGTGCATAATGTGTATGCTTGATGTATGTTAATGTGAATAATGTGTTTTGTGATGTTTTTACATCTTATCGGAGTGTTATATGTGGAAATAGATGAACTGTCAAGTACTCCAGCCCGGAGTGTCAGACGGCGGGCGGATTAGGGCTACCGACAGTGGATTGGGGGATAAAGTGGACTAGTTGCATAAAAGGTGAGTCTATATGTATAATCATGCATGATTTGCATCATATATCATATTAAATGTCATTTGGACTGATAAACCAACATTTGCTACCTTAGAGTACATACAGTGCATTTTGACCCGTAAATAAGCTCACCGAAACGGCCTAAAATGACCTAAACTTTTTCTGTCTATAAAATAATACCTAAAAAGCCAATTGAGCCACCACTTGGCCCAATCTTCTAGTTTTGTCCCAAGCTTTTAAATGGTAACTCATGGTCCACCTAAATCCTTTGGTAATATAGTTAACCAGAAACTACTCAAAAATCCCAAAACGGACCCGTAACGGCGAGTGTCAGTTGCAGCAGCGCAATTGGGCCCTGCCAACCATTTTTTTTTAGTTAAACCAAACTTGTTCTAAAATTCATTATGGATATATATATGATTATTCTATAGCTATATGAATTCTATTTATGCTATATTTATTGTTACATGGAGACATACCCATATGGTATTATAACAGGGCTACCTCGATGGTGTAGCGGTTAATTCCATCAACTGTGTGCACACTGGTGTTTATGGGACCCTTGCTAGGGAGGGACGTTATATTCTCTAGTCATATGGGCTAATCACCCTTACGCAAAATGGGTTATGCACTTTATGATAGTGTTGAAGTACTGAATTATAGATAGTGCGATTGCACTTTTCTCTTGACCCAATCCTGTTATATCATATGTGCGTTGACTCGTACACTAGATACTTATATGGATACTTATATAGATATTTACTACTAGATATTTATATGGATACTTGGTCACCCTTTCTTGGTATCTTATATTGATTTTGTAGGCCATATATGAGAAATCATGGTATTATGAACATCTACTGCATTTTTAAATATATAGATTCACTGAGTATTTTTATACTCACCCTCGTCGTTGGTATTATTTTTCAGGGCTGCAGTGAGACTCGAATTCCATTGACACCTTCTATCCTCGCCTTAGAATTTTGCTACTTGTAACATGTAATACTCGAGTCTTAAAAGTATATGTAAATATTTGTACTGTATTAGAAATTCCATGGTACTGTAATCTAAAAAGTGACATTCATATGTGTGTTTGTATTTATTATAGTTTTGCATATAAATTATGCTATGGATGTATATAGTTTGAGATATATAGATATGTGTTGAGTTGATATTGGTGGTTGTTATGGATATTGATGATAAAGTATATTGGAAGTGTTTATTGCTATTTCTACAGCGGGGTATAGTCATATTTTAGAAGAGATGTTGTCGAAATTTCAATAAAATTATTAAGCTATGTAAGAGTTGATTATTTGAATTGTTTGCCATGTCATATAGATAATTAGATTCTTCGTGGTACTGGTAGCTAAGGCAACACTCGTACCCTAGGACCGTCGCGGCTCCCAAGTTAGGTCGTAACATTATTGCTATCTCTGTACCAAGTCCTTGTACTTCTACAGTTTGAGAATCAACTTTTTTTTTTTCCTTTTTTGCACTTTGGTATTCATTAATGTCAACCATTGAAGGATTTGTAGTTGCAATGTTGGTGTGGATGAGGTTTATATGGGTTGTGATTGTGACATCGTGCTTATAGGCCTTTGGACTTATGAGCTGCTACTTGTAGATGTATCAATTGGTGCTCCTAAAGATGGATTTGTAAGTGGGATTCTTGTAGGAGTTGGTGCCATAATCACCTCATCTCCCTTTTCTTGTAGCTAGTTGAATCCTTGTGAGAAATTGCAAGTCCATATAAACCCTTAAGATGTTTGCTCCTGCTTTTCTTTCATAAAAAGCCTTATAGTAATGCTTGTCCCTTGTAACACACGCACTATTAAAATTCCTCCCCTTTATGTTGTTGCTACTTTTATGAAATGCTTCCCAAACTAGTAACCCATATCAACTTTTATCTTTCTCAGGAAACAATAAAAAAAGAACAAGCCGTGCTTTATGACATTCCCTTTAGAATCTCCTATACCTATTGCTCCAATTGTCATGAACCTATGGACAAATTTCAATACATGGTCATTGATACATAAAGCCTTAGTGTTGCTAGTATTATATTCCTTTTTAAAATGGGAGATTTCAATCCAAAATTCCTTCACACTAAATCTATAGGAAAGGATATGTGCTGATAGGTCGAGAAGTTAAACCCTCAACTCACCCTTGGATCTTTGCAATCGATGGGATTACCCTAAGATTGAGCAGTGAAGGTTGCCTTGGAATAGGTATAGGGTGGGAATTAGGGATGGCTCTAGGCTCTTACCTTTTGGTCATAATTTGTGTTGGTTTGGAGTCTTCTTCTCTTGGCTTTTTTTGCCTTTCAGGTGTTGGTAAAATAATGGAATTCAAAGCTTTGTTAGCACCGGTTAAGGATATTTCTGTATAAATACAAAGAGAATTGAATTTGAAAAGAGAGAATGTGTTTATAATTAGGAAAATTGTAAGGCTATATTTGTTTTGATGGAAATGAAGAGAAAATAAAAGCTAGGGAGGGAAATTACTATTATTTTCTTTGTTTAGTTAGTTAAGAAGGAAGAGAAAAGAAAAGAAATAAGAGGAAGTCATATTTTTTCATTTAAGGTTTAAGAAGAAAAAAATTATTTTCATTTTAGAGAGGAATAAAGGGAAATTATAAATTTAAAAGATATAAAAAATAGAATTTATAAAAATACCTTTTTTTTTTTTTGTATATCATTATTTCTCTTTCACACATGTTATAAAGTAAATTTTTTGTCATTTCCTCCCTTGTGCAAATAAGAGATTCAAATATTATAAGGAAATTAGAATTTATTTATTTATTTTATTTTCTTTGCATAATTAATATACTAAATAAAGGTAAGTGAATAATTTAAGTCATTAGAGGGTTCGATCTTCCACGATAATTAATTTAATATTCTGAATTTAGGTTGGTTAGTTTTCTTACTTTTTATTAGGCTAGTGGAATCAACACCGTAGATCTAGTGAATGACATTGTAAGTGTTTGTCTAACGAATTCCAACTTTTCAAATAAGCCCAACAAAAACTTAGGGCCTCTTTCATGTGAGATCAAGGGCCCAGCTTTTGTTTTATAGACCTTTTGCATTGCTAGATCAACAATTTGCTTATTCAAAATTATTCCTACTTCTATAAAATATGATAAACCATTTGTTTTATTATTACTGTTCCTTTCCTGCACCCACAATTTTTAGAATCATTAGCTATACTCATTTGAAATTTTTAGATATAATTTGATTCTTTATAAATTTTTCTCTCGCCTTACATAGTGTTTGGAATAAATGTATGAATTTTATTTTAAATACGCAACTTTTCTAACTTCAATTTACAATTCATTGTCCTGAAATAACTTGTATTCTTGTTAATTTTTTCATTTATAACTAAATATATAAAACTAAAAATTTAGAATTTTAAATAAATTTTCATTTATATAATACATGAAATTATGGATTTGTATAATTTTTATGAAATTTTTTTATACTAATAAGAGCTCTTAATTGAACGTACAATTGATGCATGATCTTAATCGAAAGTACAATTAATACACGATCACGTATGCTTTTCTCCAACAAACTTCGGATAACTCAGCAAATCAATAATTTCAGAACCTAAAGCTCCAAAGTAAACAATCTACAGTCATCCACCAGGTGAAATAAATTTCGTAGACAGATACTAGGCTTTAGAGATAAAAGCTGATCCGCGACATGCCAGAGATCATATTATATTTGGACAACGCATTGATCATCTAGGAAGGCTGCTCACAGGAAAATTGCGTAATGGGTTCTCCCTTAATAACTCTGTCTCCCTGCATATGGAAGATCAGAATAGGTCACTACTTAGTGCAATTGTTTGGAATACGAAGTACCATAAAGTTGGAGCTACCGCTTACTTTTTAATATCTAGGCCATCCCCCTGTCTGAGCTGTAAAGTTGAAGACTTGCCACCATCACCATGTGATTTATCAGAACTGATAAAAAATTTGATAACAAGTCAATAACTCATACGGGTTGATGTATCAATACATAATGTGTACATATTGAAGAGTCAATTGACTTAAGACAGGCACATTGATGGGATCTTCCCTCGTGATATATATATATATATATTAAAAAAAAATGTTATCCATCAAGTAGGGAGTGCTACATATTCTCAAGGAAAAATAGAATTACTCACTCCACACATTCCTCATCAACAAATACTTCAATGCAGGCATTTGCAGTTGCTCCTCCAGTTCTAGGCCCAGGTCTCTGTTGAATCTGAAACCAGTCAAAATTTTAAGGTTAGGTTATGTGAAGATGTGGAAAAACTGAATTCTAGAGAGAATTGGAAGCAAAAGAATTTGTTTTACAGGGATACCTTGTGAGTTGTCCACTTGGTAGGTATTGCATTATTTTCTTTGTTTCTCTCAGCACGAGCTCCAAGACTGTTCCAAGGATTGAAATCTGTTTTTGATTTTCCAGTCTGATGCCCCAGAATGATGTCAGTATTTGGGTCTTTATAAATAGAAAACAGAGTCTTTTGAGTCCTGTAAAATGAAATAAAAACAAAGAACGTGAGAGAACATACTTGGTAGCTTGCTAATGCTAATCCCAACTATCACTAGGTACATATTGTAGGACATCATCTCATGGCAGTAATGAAGAGGAATAAATGAGAAAGATTCTTAAATTGATGCAACCAAAATTTGGATACAACATGAGAGTACAGGAATAGCATCTTCAATAAATGGAAAGCATTGTGTAAGTCACAATCACTGCACAAAATTATTTTGCATTTTCTGAGACACTAAACAAATCAAATAACTGTTTGTTGCTGACGAAGAATAAGAATGATGCTCTATGGCAATTAAACCATCAAAACCTTGTAAATTAGGAAATTCTATGAACTACAAGAACTTCATAGCTGAGATGATTTTGATGATATTTCCATTTTTTCCGACTGTTCTTTCAATTCAAAGCAGAATGCAATAGAAAATTTATTTCACAGTGGAAATTAGGCATGTCATCCCATGTCCCATTTTGTTACAGTTGGTTATAGCTTTTCACTATTCCTATAATTATGCATTCTTTAGCATAATCTGATGCAAGTTTCGTACTTGTAATGGCGAATTCCATAATGGAAAAAGAGTTTAGCAATAAAAGGTAAGTGTAAAATAATTGAAGGTAAGAAAACTCTCAAACAATACATGGCAACTATGCCAGGATCTCGTATGCTTACCGGTCTCGCTTCAATTTGTTCCTGGCAATGTCAGAAGAAGTCTCCATATTTTGCCTCCCTAGAAGATCATAGACAATTTTAGCATTTAGAAAGTTGAGAAGGCAGAAGTTGAACAATACAAACTTACTATTTTCTGAAGTAGTCAGCACAGTTCCAAAGCTTCGTGCTGGCAAGTGATTTTCTCCTGAGTCCTCCTAAAAGTAGAAACGGAGCAAACTATATATAGTTCATATGAAAATAATATAATTTACATAACCAAAGTTGCATACAGCATACATCCACAAGTTTTGGTATTCTCATTGATCTGATGAGAAATTTCTTGTAGGCATCCTTCAATTTTTCTATTGGTTGAGCATCCCTGTAATAGTAGAAACACCAACCAGATACCAATTTCAGATTTATTCATCAATCCCTGGATAAATCTAACATATTGAAAAAAGAGTAAATATTCTACAGCTGCTTTTGGTTAGACATATGTTGCAACAGAGAAGCAGGAAATGATTTTTTGCAGAGATGGAATAACGTATCTAAAATAAGTGCTACATTATGAAACACAAATAATAATGCTTTCTCAAAATCCAGAACCTAATGCAGAATTCATCCAATAATCATGTATGTGCAGTTTGTGTGGACTCTTTTTGCATTCACTGGTCCATTACTGTTTGAAAATAGAATTCATGTAAACAACTCTAATGGTCACAATCAACACAATTTAAGCCATTAAACGAATTGTGATAAACTTTTCTTGTTCACATTAGGAAGATGCTTAATCATATTTTTAATATCCAAACCTGGAAAAACAACACCAAACGAAGCAGACAACTATTCACAAGTGTACATGCATGCTTGCAAAAAAAGGAGAGGGAGGGTGGAAATGACAGCTATTCTCAATGAATTTCCAGAAGGACAGTTGGATCTGCAATATGATGTTCAGTCAGAGTGGTGATCTCCCATTGGATTGATCCATGACAGGGCCTTAGATAATGGTCTAGGCAAGATTTTTCAAGCAAATATTACTTCTACACTCTGAACAATCCATTTATATGTATATTTCACCACCAATAACACCAACTTGACAAAACATAAGCCAATTTTTAATAAGTTCAAACATGAACCGATTTTGTATTAGAATAGCATAAATCCTAAATGGAAAAAAAAAAGTCTTTTTATGTATAGCAATCAAGTTTTAGATGATAAAAAACAGGGAATGAGCACTTGCATGTAATGAAGAATTAGTAAAAGACTTACCTGGATATCCCAAGATTGAATATGTCATTTGCCGCCTTCATCTTAGACTTGGACTCCATATGCAAAGCATATGCCAGGTAGTATGCTGAATGTGACTTTCCAATTTCATTTGCATCAAGAAAATTGTAGATGACTTCCGCATCAACACAGTTTTCGGCCTGAATACCAGTTCATTATAAGAAACTCTCAAGTGAGCAACAGAAAATCCTAAATAGGCACCAGAGATAAGGAATAAAGGTTAAAATTTCAGAAACAGCAGAGGAACCCACATATTCAAGCCACACTTTGAGATAGCGCAGATCATCTTTGTATCGATCTGAATGCCAAAAGGCTCGCACACACTGTTCGTATATCACTACTAATCCAGAGCTATCTCCACCAGGCGGAAATGACTCCTGAACCCATTTAATACACCTTTCAAAAGGTGTTTGGTTAAATAAATCAGATTGGAACATAAAACCAAGAATGCAGCAGTAAAAGAACAATATCTCACTTTCTTTTTTAGGCGAAAGGAAAAATTACACTAATTCAGTGAAATTAGTAGTTGCCAAATATGAAAATAACGGAGAGTGAAGTACTTACTCGAGCCATGGCAGGAGAGGATCATCCCCTTTATACTCATCAATTGCCCCAATGAACCTCCTAAACACAATCGAAAAGAAAAATAATCAAGAGTTGCATAAATAGAATGATAAGAAGAAGAAGAAGAAGAAGAAGAAGAAGAAGAAGAATGACCATCGAGTCTCAAGAAGAGACTTCTTTAGTTGATTGTCCGTGTGGGATTTGAGGGAGTCGTTCAATAGGCGTACGTTACGGCCTCTCTTCAAGGGCCTTACATTTTCCTTGAAGAGTTCCCATTCGTAACCAGTCTCCTGTTTTGAGGCAAGAAAATGCGACTCCGGATCCAATACCTCAATCTGAATATCTTCCATTACTGCTTCTTCTTCTTCAAGCGCAGAGAAAATTTAGGGAACTTTGTTTTGAAATAAAGAACTAGCCGTTGTTCCTTTAATTTAATTTTATGGATGTTTGTGCTGGCCCTACCATATTAGAATTTGAATTTACCTAAATAATAAAAGAAATAGTAATAACTATTCTAGGCTCTATGTATGGGTTTGGGCCACCAAGCCTGTGAATAAGGCCCATAACGGTGGGGCAAAACATAAACGGCTTTTTACAAATATATCGACAAAATAAAAAAAAAACTTCAAAATTAGGAAGCGAAAGGAATGTATAGCAAAATAAAAAAAAATTCAAATTCACCATGTCCTTAGAACAACCAAAATCAGAAAAATTAAAATCGCATGGCAAAATCAAAGAATATAAATACTAACCCAAAAAAATAAAAAAATAATAATCCAAAAAATTTTAAAAAATAACCCCAAAAAAAAACAATAACGCGGAAAAATAATCCACAACTCAAATATATATATATATATATATATATATATATATATATATATATATATATATATATATATTAAAAAATTAAAAAATATAACAAAAATTAACAACAAAAAATACTCTAAAACTAAAAAATTAGAATATATTTTCTACAAAAATACAAGAAATGATAAATATAATTTTAAAAATATATACCATAAAAATATAAAATATAAAAAAAATTAACACCGAAATAACCAAACCAAATACCAAAAACCAATTAAATATATACCATAAAATAAATAAATATATCAAAAATTAACAATAAAAAATAGAGTTAATTGCACTGGTGGTTTTTGAAGTATTAATTAATACACATTGTAGTTCTTCATTTTTAAAACGTAATATAAAAATCCTCAGATTTTCAATTTATTTTCAATGGTAATTCTTTACTGCCCATAATTATTATTATTTCTATTTTAACCGTCTAAAATCCTTTTCTTTCTTAAAAAAAATAAAAAATATATTTTTTTCTTTACAACTTGACTCTAATACCATTCAAGGCTAGCTTGCTCTCTCTCTCTCTAATCAGTCTGCTAAGAGGAGAAATTATAAAGAGCTACTTCTAGAGATATTCAAAGAGTTTTTCTTTTATTTTTTATTTATTTCAACTTCTCATACTCATTGTGATAGTAAGAGCTGACAACAAAACCTAAAAGGCCTTTGTTTTCGAGGAAAAAATCTTCAAACTCACTTTGTCTAAGAGCCAACTTTTCTACATTTTTAAACAATTTGTCTATAAAATTATTTAGAGAGTCTAAACGATCTATAACAGAATTTAATAATCCTATCACTAGATCCTTACCTACACCGTGATCTAGATGATGACAATCAGGATAAGAACAACCTGAAGAATTATTGGTCATCCAACAATCGTGCAAAAGCACCAAGCCTTTCTAGATAATGAAATTTATTAAATTCAAGTTCTTAGTCTAGGAAATTTTTAAGTTCAATGTCTTATTTATTAGCCTCTCAAGTCTTTCAATCCTTTTTATAGTAACAGGTAATTCTCTTTTTTTTTTTTGTTCATATAAAGCAACGAAAGGATCTTGTAGTTTAAGACTGACACTCAACTCTTCCCTCCTAACTTGAGTTAAAGCTAAACTTTTGAATCAATTTCTATTAGCAAATCAGTTGAAAGACATAATATTTAAACATAAATTTAAAACATTTATGAAATATATATACCTTTGTAAACATAGTCTACTAAGTTTCCACAACAGCTTAAGCCCTCATTCCAAACTCGTCACCAGCAATACCTTCAGAGAGGTATGAAGGATATGACTTACTGCCCTTACTTGGTTAGGTTTACTGCAACACTCCTGGATATCAGACTGTTTTGAAGGATTAAAGGTACATAGAAGCAAAATTATTATACAAATAAAGATAGACTTGAAAAAGACTTTTCTTAAAAAAAAAATCTCTGCATTTTATTTCGCTCCCCTCCTTCAATAAGTTGAAGAGGTATATATAGACTTTTTACAAACGAAGCTAGTGTCTATATTATTGTTTGCCAACTCAAAAGTAAAACAATTAACACAGTACAATAATTAAGATAGGTAGCTGGAATAGTATGCCAGCTTTATAAAACTATAAAAATAAATGGACAGCTGGTGCCTCTGGTACTATTCTCCATTGTATTTAATACAATAATTTAATAAAGACAACGACTGCTTTAATTTTATAACTAAGGAGTTTGTCTTTATCTAGAGATAAGTTATTTTCATCAGGACCACAAATTTTAAAGCTACTTTGGCCGACAGTGCTTTAATATCTATAGCTACTTCTGAAAAGCAATTCCTTATTTATCACGCTGAGGCTGATGTCATGGATGATGTTTTTGTCATTCCATCTGTGAGTTGCTGATTGAGGCGTCCATGCTTTCTCTTAGTTCTGCATAATCCCTAGCCATCTCTTCTGCAACACGTTGCTCTCTGAACTAAGCAACCTTCTTCCAGACCTTCATGGTTTCATGTTGGAAATCCAGACTTGGATCTAAATCCAATAGTCTCAAAAATAATTTTTGTACTTCTTCTCGTCCCTTAATCATGGATAATACTCTTGTAATTGGAGTATATTGGGACTAGATAGTAACAAATATTTTACCATCTTCGAGAAGGATATAATTGCTTGCATAGATTGCCTTCTCTAGGCTAGCTTTGGAATTTTCAATTCTCACAGTTTGGGTAATAATCTTGTTTTCTTTTTACATGTTAAAATAAAAAATTTAAGTTCTGATTATTAATTTTCTGTGGGTCTACAAATTCCTTAGCCATAACAGGACGAAGATCCCAAATTTGATAAGGATAACAAACAATTTCATCCTCACTACAATCCATAATTGTGCTAATAATATAACTGGTAATTATTGTTGAGTCTGAACTTAAGAACTCTAAGGATTCCTGCATAATAATTGGAAGTGATTTACACAGATCACTATCGTTTCTATTGATTTCTATAATTTCTGTCAGTCCTACATCTGTATAGTAGAGACTATCTTTCACCATTTCTAAGGGAATTCTCATATTTAGACCTCTATATCCTTGCCAATGGATGTATGGATGTAACATAGAACACTCTTTGAGAGAATGATCTATCGAGTCTACCTTTTTAATCTTTATGGTATAAGCCACTTCCGATGTAATGTATGAACTCATTTCATCAAGAAGTTTATCCCTTTCAATTACTAACTGAAGGAAATCTTCTTCATCCTTTTTGAGGATTTCAAGCTATTTTTCTAAATATGAAATATATGAAACAACTTCATCTACAAAGTGTTGTAATTGATGGAAGTTTCTTTTAGCTAATCTTCTATGCAATCCAAAACACAATATAGATCTATCTTTTGAAAGACCATAATCGTACTTTATAATGTACCGGACATTTTCATCCTTGCAGATGTTTGAAGCCTCAAGGTTATCTACCCTCATGAATGTCTTCAGATTCATTTTCAGATTCTTTCATTATGATTTCCTTAGGAGATTGTTGGATTTTCTATTTTTTGAATTCAGATGTCCCAAAAACAATATCCCAATTTAATTCATCACAATTAGGATTTTTATCCTCAAAGTTTTTATCAGCTTTATCCTCTTCATGAGTTTGGTTTAGAATATGTGAAGATTCATTAGTCTTTCCACTAGCCTTGTATTTGTGATCTAACACATCACCAGAGTTTTTATAACTCTCCTCCTATAAAGGAGTTTGATTTGGAACTTTTAAACGATCACTGGCATGTTCACTAGCCTATTGATTTGGAATCGATAAAGATTCACTAGCACTTTCAGAAGCCTCTTGGTTTAGAACTCGAGGTTCCTTGGCACTTCCACTAGCCTTTTTTTAGCAATCATGATTACCCTCCCGTGAAGGAGTTGGGCATTGCGGCCTTCCCCTAGTGGCCATTTCACCTTTATCCTTTTGATGAAGTTCTTCTCTAAATCTTTTTACCTATTTAGGAGTTAGGGCAAGTTTTTTTAGCTGCATTTTCGTAAAAGTCTTCACAGACTCGCTCTTTTGGAGCCAGAGGTTTTTTCTCTTCATTCTTTAGAATCAAAGATTTATCCTTTTTCTTTTCGTTAGCCTTTTTCAAACTAACCAGCTCTTTCAAACTTGCTGGCTTCTTCTTAGGATATTTTGTAGAGATATTTCCTCGAGATTTACATATCCATCACATAACATCTTTCGAAACTATAGTTTTTCTTTTCATTCTTGAGGAACCAGAGCGATCGCTCTTAGAGTCTTTACTCCCTTTCTCAACTTTGTTTGTGCATTATTTTTGAGTATGACCCTCTTTTTTGCAGATCCAACATAGCTTGTTTTTTGCAGCAGGATCTATCTGCAAAATTAGACAATTCACGAGAAAGATAATCAGCTATTACATTTTTATCAAAAGGAATATATTCAATATCAAACCTATAATAGCTAAACCATTCTTGCAATCTTAAAAGTCTAGTTTGTCTAGCATCTTTAAGATTCAGATTCATATACCCTTTCACATATGTTGAATATGTTCTAATTATGAACCTCTTAGGAGCCAGAAAGATATAAAAGGTTTTTATGTCATTTTTTACCACTAAGACTTCCTTTTCATGAATTGAATAATTAATTTTTGATCCTTTAAATGTTCCAAACGAATACTTATAGATTCGTTCTGGCCTTTGATTTTTAATACTGCTCCCCATGATTTTTCTGAAGCATCTGCCTCCAGGACTAACTCATCTACATTTGACAGTAAATTAAGACAGGAAAAATTTTTCATTTTATTTTTTACCTGTATGACAGCCTGAGTGTCCTCATTATCCCAAAACCAAGAAACTTTATCAGATGTTTTCTTTGATATTTTTCCTAAGTATTTGGAAAGATTTTTTATGAACTGTCTAGCATAATTAACAAGTCTGCAGAATCTTTGCACTTGCTTCCTATCTTCTAGTTCATTAGGACAGTTGATAAGTTTTTTAGAAATATGGCTTTATAGCCTAATTTTTCCTTTTTCAATTTTCATTCCTAAAAAAATTTATATTTTCCTTAAATCATTCTATCTTTCTTTCAGATAGAATTATACCTTCATATTTGAAGATATTAGTCACTTGTTCATGGTGACTCATAAGTTCTTTTTCATTATTACTAAAAACTAACACATCATCTATATAGACCGCATAAAAATTTTTCAATGCTTTAAAGACATTATCCATTTTACGTTAAAATACGCCTAGAATATTTTCCAAGTCGAATGGTATTACCAACCGTTCATACATCCCTTGAGGTGTATTAAAGGCTATAAGGGCTACAAAGTCTTCTTCCATCTTTACTTGCCAATAACCACTTTTTAGATTAAATTTAGAAAAGATAAAAGGTTGTTTAAAACTTACCCTATCTATGACATCTCTTGTTGTAGGGATCTTATAACTATCATCCTTTGTTACTTTATTTACTTGACGATAGTATATAACCATTCATGTTTTTTCCCTGCACATGCTCTACATGGTTTATTACTATAAAGGCTAGAGTAGAATATGGGCTATTACTATCCATAATCAAACCTTTTTCAAGCATTTCATGAATCTGCTTGTCAAATTCCTCTATCATCTCATTGGTATATATTATATTTTTGGATCTGATGATAGTGCTGGGATCTTTCAGCTCTAATTTAACAATTATGCCATTTAGCACCCATAACTTAAGTGGATCTTCACTAAAATTATCAGCTAATTTTACATGAAACTTATCCCATTTAGTTCCTTTCAGATGGGGTCGTGTAATATGTTTTTTTATCACACCTTGTGCTTTAAAACACAATTCTTCGTACCAAGAGGTAACCTCTGACGCTTGATTAAATAAACAATCTAGCCAAATTTCACCACGCTGGGCTTGCACTCTAAATGCTTGTTCACACGACATAGATCCACACAACTCTGATATTTTAACTGGATAAAAATCAAATTTAACTTATTTTTAGGATTTGTCAGAGATGTGATTTTTAGACCTCTAATCGAGATGTAATCATCATCTTGTACAAAGGGTCTATTTTCTTTTTGCCCCTTTGGGAAATAACTTCCTAAAATGATATCTGCATCTAGATCAGGGAATGTCAAGACCTTATCAATAGTGAACTTTTGTCCACTTATGATAACAGGAACTTGTTTTGTAAATTGTGTAACCAAGTTTACTTCTCCACTTGCTATACATAGAACCATATGTTGGGTCAATGGTTTCCACCATTCATTAGGGAGTACATTGGGTCTAGCACCAGTAATTATTGTACCTGTGTCAACTAATGCATCTAAAGAGTAATCATAATAATCATAAAATTTAAATGTTAAAAAAATATATGTACTCAAACTTGATTCTTCTGTACTAAATATCTTTGATGATGCCATGGTATCAGAACTTATCATTTTCCAGACTTCCTCTAAAGGAATTGATTGTTGTTGAGAAATTTTTTGTATTTCTTTTACAACCTTAGGAACTAGTGTTAGATGCTTAACCATCCTTATATTTTTTCGAATTTCTTCATCTTAATATACAGGTAAGTTAATAGTCCTGTATCCTACAATGGTTCCACCTTCGAAAGATAATTGTGTATCTTTCTTCAAGACTGGTGTCCTAGGGACTTTTTCTCTAATTATTGATGAAGTAGAATTACTTCTAGGTAATCGAGGGACATGATATGATATTCTACGACGATCAGAAATCCTAAGATTTCTCATAGGTTCATTTAGATTTAAGGTGATATTTCTAACCCTTTGTGTGATTTGAGAGGAACTTATCGACCTTGATATCTCTGTTGGTTCTTAAAGAACCTAACTCCCAGGCCAAAATAACTCTAGAGGATTAATTTCTTTTCTATGGAACTATCTATAGTTATCTAAACCTTCATCGAATAACTCTGTGATTTTAGATATATTCTTCACTCCAGGATTGGTTGTATTAATCAGTCCAAAAATTATCCTAGTGTGATATGCTAAATATTTAGCCAGAAAATTCATACTATTCATATTCATGGATTTAATCCTTAGTAATAAGGAATTACCCAAACACTTGTCCTTTACTGACATTATATAGTTAGGATAAGTCTGGAACTAAATTGGACCATGTGAAAAGTTAGTATGGACCGTAATATTAGCTAGTCTTAGAACAAATTCCATCTTTTATCTAACACAGCTACTATCATAGGACTATCAGCTGGCAAATTGAACAGCGGTATTAGTCCTACTTGGACAAGACCAATATGGATATATTGGTATGTTGTAACACCTTAGCCTAAACCCTTATAGGGACCTTTAGGAAAATTATTTTTCTTTTATTTATGACATGTTAACATGATATGTTAATGCATGGAATTATATATATGCATGTTAGATGACCTAAGTTTTAGGCCTAGAATTGGTTTGGAGTCAGTTAGGACTTAATCGGGTAAGTTTGAAATTTTTGGTAATCGGGGGATTAAATTATAATTTTGCAGTTTTTCGAGGTTTTATAAATTTAATAGTATATTTGAGTAAAGGAAAGAATAAAAGTGAATGTAAATGGTTTTATTTTATTTATTTGAAGATTATATGGGAAAATATACCCGGTTGGAGACAATTTTGGGAAAACAGCTCAACGGGGGCGTTTGAGTGGTTTCGGTGAATATTAAGGACCTTATTATAATTTTACCATTTGTATGGGATTATAAGGTGTGTGTGATTCTATGATAATAGTTTAGGCTTGATTAAATCTAACCGTTGGATTAAATGATGGAAAATCGGA
>CANXYC010270642.1:0-13175 GCA_948193065.1 Aleurites moluccanus | reverse complement strand
CTACTGATGCACTCTGTAGTTCTATCATGTGATTTGACAGTGCTATTCGATTGTGAGCACTTCTGTTCTTGTAAGCCTAACCATATGATGATTTCTTACCCATGTTCTTGGAATTGACCTTTCCTTTAAATTGATATATATATATATGTATATATACTTCTTTCATATTGCATGTTCATATCTTACTGAGTTGAAAGCTCACTCCTCTTCTGTGGATTTCAAGTGACAGTGTAGCTCGTGAGGGATCTAGTAGAGAAGATCAAGCTTCTTGATTTATTCCTCCAAGAATCCTCCATTGTAATCATTTTAAAATATGTATTTATGTATATTCATTGTATGGTATTATGGTATTGCATGTATTGGGAGTATACTCTAGAGCTCCGTAGTTAGTTATTAAAGAGGACATTATTTTGATGTATAAATTATTACATTTTGGGTTGCCCTTGTTCCTTAGTGATATGGGATACATCTTTTGATCAGTAAGGAACAAGAGGAAATTATGAAATGATAGAAATAGAGATATGAATTATGCTTATATGGATCATAGAAATGAATATTGAATGATATCTATATTTGTTATGAATGTGTAATATAAATGAGATCCAGGATATAGGAGTTCTACGGGTTTATGGTGGTTTTAAACATACCTTTGCTTAGGACTGTTGCACCACTGGAGTAGGGGTGTGACAATGATTACCTCTTTTGTCTTTGTTAAGTAAAGGAGGAAGCTTAATTTTTGGAATTTGGCTATTGAGGTGAGTAATATGTATATTATTTTCCTTGAATTTGTTATCCAATGGAATTGTTGAGATTTCCTTGATATGGTTACGTAAACCCATTGGTATGTTTAAGTGATTGAAAATACTTATTTATTGAATTACCCTATTTCTTGGTCGAATACCTTATTGAATGAGACCCTTGAAAGTGCTTAATTTTGTTCTTTTGACATTTAGTGATTAAGCACTTTATATGGCATTAATGAAATGACAAAAGCTTTAATGACATTGTGCACAGTGGTTTAATGATTCTAGCTTAGGAGGGGGTTAAGATTCTAGCCATGTAGTCTGATCAACTGTATGAGTGAAAAGCATGTTACCGGACTATAACCTCTGTTTAGATAATCAAATAATGATTTTGTCATTAATAATGACAATGTGATAAAATTTATATCTTTAATGTCATTATAATGGAACATGATAATTAAGCCTAAATGCTAAATGACTCTACTAGTGAATAATTTATTTATTTCATCTTTCTTATGAATTCTTTACTTTGAGATTGGCCATACTTGTTATTATATATTTTATCAATTTTATTGATACCATTACCTTTCTTGTGAGCGAAGTTCCCTACCTAGCCTTACAAGTAAGGTAATATATGTATTACTCACTGAATTTCCAAACTCACCCTATTGTGATTTAAATATTTTTCATTTAATATCCCAGCAGACAAAACAATGGATAGTGAGGAAGTACAGAAGACAGTATGGATATATTGCGTTATAGTAACGGATATGGTATTAATTAAAGTATAAATAGGCTCCATCAATTATTGAAATATATAGAGAATGGTAGAGTGTAATACTCAAGAATCTTTGAGCCTCAACTGGGCCACTTTTGTGACACTGTCCTAGAAATACCGGTATTAATTACACTACTGGGGAAATAACAGTCCGGTTGATTTAAGAATTTTTGACGCAGACCTGGGAGGATTAAGTTAGTTAATTTTATGTGAAATTATGGTGAAAAAAAAAAGAGTTGAAAAATATTTTGGAATACTGAAAAAAAGAGTAATGGCAAAATTGTAATTTATGGCAATTTTTGGAGTAATTTTGCAAATTCACTGTCTGAAATTCAGAATTAACCCATAACCATTTTTAAATGATAGACTAGCCCAAGATAAGTTATTTTACTTCCCACACTTGAGGTTGAATCTATATAGAATAGACAAAATAAATTACAAAAAGTTTTGGGGTCAAAATGCAATTAAGAAAAATTTTAAGCTAAAGTGCAATTAAGCAAAGTTATGGGACCCAATTATTCTAGAAAAGAAGCTAAGTGGCCGACCATGATGATGGAGAGGATTTATTTTTTATTGAAAATAATTAATTAATTTATCAAATTAGTGAAAAGATGACAAATAAGCAAAATCTAGAATTTTTTTTTTTTTTTTTTATCTTCATTTTTTTCAAGTTGACTTTTGGTGTATATAAAAAGATGAAGAGATTGGCTATTCAAAGGTGTTTTTGCCTAACCAATAATGGAGAAAATAGCCAAAACTATTATCCTAACCCTTTCCAAAGAAAAACCAACTAAAAGTAGATAGAAAATTGAAGAAGGAATAAGATTAATGGAGAAAAACTAGATGGAATTTGGTAATAAAGCTATTTGGAGGAACAAAAGAAGAAGAAATTCAATGGTTCAAGTTTAAGATAAATTTTCTAAACTTTATTTTTTAGTTTAATTTAATAGTTATATGGTTTGATTTGGTAAATATTTGAGTTATTTGAGCTAAAGAGATTGAAAATGAGATAGGGTTTAAGTGGATTCTGAAAACTATTTTAAGGAAGTAATTTGTAGGCAGTAATCCAAAATTCTAATGACTGAATTTGAGAAAGGAAAAAATATAAAAGTTGTAGATAAATATGTTAATTAGATGTCTATAAAAGGAATTTGTAAAATTCAAAGTGAAGAAAGAATTACTAAGGAGAAACAGAGACTGATTCGGAATTAGGGTTATTGAAAAATTCTACTATGTTTTTATTATACATAATGATAGAAACAGAATTAGAAGAATTATTTAACATAATTCATTTATTTCTTATCTATAAATCTGTAAAAGGGTTTAAAAATTAAAATTTTGGTTTATGAGATATTAGGTCATGAGTGTAATCTGCTCGGATTGACTGATAAATAGAACATAGGCTACTGAGTTCTATTGATATGAGGACTTTAAGTTTTTAATTAAGGAAAGTGGAAAACATGAAATATTTTTATTTATATGTTATATAAATTTCTGTAATATAATTTTATAATTGGTTGAACACGATATTAATTATAGGCATGGAAACAACGTCTGTTCGGACAAGGATTTTGGGACAGTAGTTTAATTTTGAAAATTCACTAATAATTATACAGTGAATCAAATAATCTGAAATTTGAATAAGTTATAATCTCATATTTCTAGAGTAAATAGGAAAAAAGAATCAAATTAATTGGATAAGTATAAATGGACTTACGAGTAAAATAGTACAGACTGAAAGAATATGATTGCAGGGAGAATGCAGGGCTGGTTGTAAGGTTAAGTTTAAATTAACACTATAAATTGTGTAGTTATGGGAATAAGGTGAATTTTGGATATGTTAGGGATTAATATGTCTAGTTTAAGTAGGAATAAGAATTGAAGTAATTGGATAAGTGTAGAAAAATATGTGGGTAATGAAACCTAGGCTGCCATCATTGGAAATCCTAGCAAAAACACTTAGGTTTAGGGAAAATATAAAATTTCTTTTCTTAGAATTTAATTAAAATAATTTCATACTAATTGATGTTTAAATTGAAATTTAATTTGAATATATAGCTTCCAAGAATAAGAATAAAGATGATGAAGAGTTGGAGCATCCCTATTGCCTTGGTTAATTGAGGAAGATAATAGTTGGCATATTTTGGTTTAGAGGTGAGTAATATACATATATCAATGCTTTATCTTTCTCCATTGGAAGTATTGAATCCTTCTACTTTGGAATTTATTCCATTCTAAATTGGTTTTGCTATAATTTGATTATATATATATATATATATGAATAACATGAACTTCTCCAATTATCTTCATTACTTGAATATTTCTTACATTGACTCTTGATTATTGATATAGAATCTTAACTATGATTATTTAATATATGTCTATTCTATGTGAATCCCATTGTTATAATGATATGATTATGACAAAAAGGCCCACCGATGGGGTAGGGTTTACTACATCGGCATTGTGCACAATGAGTATTCTGTGTGGATCTTAGCTAGGAGGGGGTAAGGTCCCGGCCATAAGGTCTGATCAACCTTATGCTTAAATTGATTGATTACTACCAAGATATATAGCTTTTCTATGTGGATTATATGAACCTAAAATTTTCTGTCATACTTATTATTATTATTATTATTATTATTATTGACTCACTAATTCATTGAGTAATAACCTATGTGTTCCATATTTCTTTATTGGCATCATCTCTATCTATTTATTGTAAACCAATATTCTCAAATATATCTTGTTACCCTTTCTTTATTATTGAAAAAAATTGACCTTATAAGCATGATATATGTTGACCTTATAAGCATAACCTTCATTAGATTCATTATATTTTACTCACTGAGTTATACTCACATCGTTGTGGTTTATTTATTTACAGGAGCGACTTAGATAGCGATGATTCCAGCTCTCTTTCTTCTTCTCGCTGGGAACCTACATTATCTATGTACTGTTTGGGATATTTTGGATACTGTAACAATTTTAGAATTCAGCTCCATGATTTTGACTTAGATTTTGCCATATAAATTTGTAAACACTTAATCAATGTTGAAATGTAAATATTGAATCTAAATTATAATAAATCTAATGAAGGTTATGTGAATAATTATGGAAGTGTTTATATACATTTTTGGAGTATTGGAGTTGAGGGTATAAGGAGTTTTATTGGGAGTGCAATTTTTCTGCAGGCTGTGTTTTATTAAAGGACCCGGTTTTGTATCGAGAATAGTATAAAAAATATAGGAAAAACTTTGGCAGATTTTCTGTAAATTGATAAGTAGGGGTTCTACGGGTGCAGGTGGCCTTATGCCTTTCCTATGCCCTAGGATTATGGAATGTGATAAAATAGGTATTAGAGCATGAAATAAAATATTAAAATATTTACATGATAATTAACTGACATAAATTATAAGAAACTCATGGAGCTTAGGAATTCTTAGTTCGTCAATTGCAGTCATTCCTCATATATTTGTTTTCTGTGTTAACTAATAATTGATAGATTTTTCTACAATGTTATAGTGAAATATGCCGCCTAGGCCAAACAAAGGTAAAAACCAAAGCTGTGGTAGAGGAATAGGTAGGGGCATAGTTGATCTTCCTTTGATTGGTATACCTATGGAGGCAGAGGTAGCCTCTAATGTTGCTCCAGATATAGAGAAATATGTTGAGCCACCCAGGGTTAGAAGAAGGGGAAATGAGGAAGCTCTACAATAAGAAATTATGCAGTTGAGAAGGGAGAACAAATAACTTAGAAAAGCCAGGCAAGATCCCATTCCGGCACCTATTCCACTAATGCCAGTACCACCACCAGTTCCTCAGGGTGGATTAGTTCCCAGGCAGGTTGCCAGAGGTGTTATTGAGGAGGGTGGAGTGAAAATATTTAGTTTCCTTAAATTGAGTTTGCCAGAGTTCCAAAGGGAAAAAGGAGATGAGCCCAGTGCTTTTCATGATCAAGTAGAAAAAAAATGATCAGTCGACTGTCATGTTCAGATGCTAGGCTATTGAGTTAGTGGGGCTATTACTGAAAGAAAATGTTTAGAGCTGGTTTGAGCAGCATGTCGAGGATCAGTTATATGGTGAAGATCCATCATCTTAGGAACAGTTTAAATAGAGTATGATTGATGACTTCCTTATTAACGGTGAGAGGGAGAGTCGGATTGCACGGTTTGAGCAGTTAAAACAAAAGAACATGAGTGTATCCGAGTATGCCAAGGAATTTATCCGGCTGAGTAAATTTGCAAAGAGTATTGTGCCAATTGAAGCAACTAAGATAAATTGGTTCAGGAGGGGATTATATGCTGTGAGGCCTCGCCCAAGCACTGCGTCCGAGGTCCGCTTGAAAATTGTGGGATCAGAATTCTCATTTTGGTGATTTCTCATGGAGGAGATGACCTTAACGCCTTTTATTTGAAGATGATTTTGATTTTTGAAGTCGCCACCTTAAGTTATTTTTATTGGAAAAATTTAAGGTAAAACTCATTTTGACTCCAATTTTATCCCAAAGGAAAAAGTGCACTAGTCTTTGAAACCAAAGAGGATTCAGGGACTAGGTTTTCGGTTGAACTTGGCTTTTAATTTTAATCTTGATTTAAAATGATTTTCATGTGTAATTAAAGAATGACATGTAAGATGCATGAGCAAGTAAATAAATGGATGAATAATTGAAATGTAAGCAATCAAGTAAAACAATTAAAGAAAGTGATAAAAGTAAATTATTACACCTTAAAATCTCAAAATAGGGGATATCAACTCTAGCTCTTATGGGTCCTAGGTTGATCACACATTCCCTAAATAATACATTCAACAAATAAAGTTAAGCAAATAATTAAAGCAAAAGAGATGGTTTTTGTTTTTTTTTTTGGATTTGAAGCTTTTATATAGCTTGCCTGCGTATCCCATCGAATGGGAATCAAAACCCACGTAGTTCTTCTTTTTCGCGAAGGAGGGTTGATTTTATGCACAATTTATCATGTTTTGATTCTTTATCTTGATGCTCTACCAAAGTAAAGAAGATGAGTTAGGAGACGATACCTTTGCCCTAGCTTTTAGGGATGTTAGCGGACGGAGTGCTCTTCCGGATCAGAGTTCCACCTTGATTCAGATGATGCCCGAGGAAATGGGTCGAAATGCCTTCTTAGCTCTTGAGAAAACAAGCCGACAAAGGGACTTTGCTTAGAAAAAATATAACTTTGAGGCTCAATATGCCTCTAGTAACAACTCTTTAAATTCAAAGAGAGCTAAAAAGAAGAAAATATGACTTGGAGGGGAAAAAGCTGAAATCAAATAGTGAAAATTAAAGCTAAATGATTTCTTGTCTTATTCTACTTGTCTTTTGTTGCTTTTGTGTGTTCTTGTGTTTTGGAAGGTGGTGGAGGCTCTCTATTTATAATAGGAGCTTGGGTCGAATTCCATGATTTTCCAATGTGGGATTCGGAAGAAAATGAGTTCAGAACGGAGCTGCTGCCGGCAAGAGGAACTGTTGCTGCCGGAAGGGGATGATGGGCCCCGCCGGGGGGCCTTTGCATCACAGGGTCTGAAGGAGGGCGACAACATGCAGCAGTGGCAAAGAGCCATGCAGCCACACTTGGGCATGGCAATTGTCGCCCAGAGGGGGTGGCGCCGCACTATCTGGTGGCAATGTCATGCTTAGAGGGCAGCAGCTCTGGTCCGACTTCACCCAAAGGCCATTCTGAGTCCGTTCGAGCGTGGGTTTAGTTCCGAGGAGTGCTGTTCAGGTTGGTACAAGTCTGAGAGGTGTAAAAATTGAGAATTCACAGCTGCCCCCATCACGGTTGTCCATTTCGAATGACAGACGTGACGTAGGTGAACTGGGTTGTTCCTGTCTGTTTGGAACAAAAGAATGCTTAGCACGGTTGCTTTTCTAGAAAAGTAATCATGACGATAGTGAACACAGGCTACCATGATAGGGTAAATATATCCTAAGGCTACCCTAGGAAGTGTATGAAGAGGTGCTCTTAAGGCTGCCCCCTAAAAAGGTCAAAAAAAATATCCTAAAGCCACCCTTAGGATGGTTTGCAAAGTTCCTAAAGCTACTCTTAGGATGGTATGAAAAGCTTCTAAGGCTAACCTTAAAAAAGTTTGATCAGATCCTAAAGCTACCCTTAGAATGGTCTGCAAAGTTCCTAAAGCTACCCTTAGGATGGTCTGAAAAGCTTCTAAGGATACCCTTAGAAAAGGTTGATGAGATCCTAAAGCTACCCTTAGGATGGTCTAAAAAGTTCCTAAAGCTACCCTTAGGATGGTCTAAAAAGCTTCTAAGGATACCCTTAGAAAAGGTTGATGAGATCCTAAAGCTATCTTTATAATGGTCTGAAAAGTTCCTAAAGCTACCCTTAGGATGGTCTAAAAAGATCCTAAAGGTACCCTTAGGATGGTAAAAAAAGATCCTAAAGCTACCTTTAGGATGGTCTGAAAAGATCCTAAAGCTACCCTTAGGATGGTTATTCATGAATTGTGCTAGGTTTAAGATGTGAAACCCAAGGATGACCTAAGATGGTTGACTTTAGAAAAAGAGAGGCCTAACTCTGCTATAGGTCTCAGAATGAAGGATCCTAACTCTCTGCTAGGGTGATAAGAATGTTGTGCTAAAGATGATATTGGTGTTATGCTAAGCACAAAGGATGCATGCTCAAGAGTTTTGGCTTCAAGCATCTTTGTCATAGCCTAACTTTAGACTATGATGGTCCTAGGGTACGGGTAATGCCTAAGCCACCAGTACCTCAAAGAACCCATGCTTAAACATTTTTATTCATTACTTAACCTGTGATACATTTTAGGAGATAATTTTTTTTTTTAAATCATCATATTACCAAACATTCATGCAGAAAAACTGACAGAGTTTCCTTTGTAACTCTGACTTAAGCTATCCACAAAATATATAAATATGCACTCCCAATATAACATACATCCCCTTATATCCTCCATTTATCAATTGCAACTCAAAATGCACTTCAATATTTTCATTCATCTCACATAACATATACATATCATCTCAAGTTCATATATCATATATATGTACAATAAATAATATCCATATCATATCAATTTATCATTTGATCATTTTAACATTTTACTTAAGTCAATTCAAACCTCTACAAATTATATACCAAGGAACTCTATACACAGGAGTGACCTCGATACCTACATCTGATCCAAGGCTGGAGATGGTGTAGCCAATGGATGATTGTTTCACTGAGGTCCTGAAAACATAGAACCACTGAAATGGTGAGTATAACTTTATACTCAGTGAGTCATAATATATATATGAGTATGCAATAATATTCATGACAGTCGTATTTATCCATTAAAGATCTGTAGATGGATATGCTAATGGTAGCATGATGAAATACATAGCATGGATCATAATGCATATAATATAACAGGATGTCTGTAACATATCATATATCATACTGTAGCTTCCTTTCATCATATCTCCCCCAATCAACCATGGCATAGGGAATATTCTTACCCTCCTTAGTAGGGGCCATAACATAAATCTATGATCACAGCCGATGGTTTATTTCTACACCATCGAAGTAGTCCTGTTATAGCATATTATATGCAAATGTCACATATGACATAAATATATAAAAATAAGTCTCAAATAGGACTTATATAATAATTTATATCCATAATAAACCCAAAGAAAGGGTTTAGTTCATTTTTATATTTTGGCCCGCCGGAGCCCAGTTTGCACTGCCGCAACTGGCTTCCAAATTACGGGTCCATTTTTATTTTTCAGGCACTTTCTGGTTTGCCTTAAATTCAATATATGCATAACATTTCTGTATACCAATATCAAGTACATATATATATAAGATGATTGGGCTTGGTTTTAGGTCAAAAGGCCTTTTAGAATACATTTTATAGCCAATCAAAGTTTGTGCCAAAATTAGGTATTTTGATGGCTCCATTTTAGGTCAAATTGGCAAAAAGATCATAAATTTACTGCAATAAAGATGGATGGAATTAGTAAAAGACTATGATTGTCAGATATTGTACCATGTAGAGAAAGCTAATGTGGTTACAGATGCCATGAGTCTAAAGTCAATGGGGAGTTTATCACATATTACAATACAACGAAGATCATTAGTGAGGGAATTGAAGGAGTTATATAGTATGGGAGTACAACTGAAGATATCTGAGTCCCGAGCTTTAATTGCTCATTTTCAAGTGAGGCCCATATTGATTGATGAAATTAAAGCCTTACAAGATAAAGATGCTCAACTAGTCAAGTTTAAAGAAGATGTTTCAACAGGGAAAGCTCCTGATTTTTCATTGGACAATGGGGTACTGAAATTGGGGCGTTGAGTATGTATACCAGATGTGGATGGGCTGAGAGAAAGAATTTTAAAAGAAATGCACCATCCACCATATAGTGTGCACCTTGGAGTAACCAAAATTACCATGATGTGAAAGATACTTACTAGTGGCTGAGAATGAAAAAGTAGATTGTTGATTATGTGACTAAATGTTTATCCTGTCAGCAAGTGAAATTTGAGCAATATAAACCTTCGGTCTTGTTACAGCAAATAGAGTTACCTTAGTAGAAATGGGAACATATTACTATGGATTTCACAGTACGATTACCAAAGACATTTCAGGAGTATGATTCTATCTGGGTAATTGTGGATCGGCTCACTAAGTCAGCTCATTTCCTGGAAGTTAAATCAATTTATTCAGCAACTCAATATGCACAACTCTACATTGATAAAATTGCGAGGCTGCATGGGATACCAATATCCATTATTTCGGATAGAGGTCCTCAGTTTATATCATGGTTTTGGCAAAAATTCCAGGAAGATTTGGGTACACAGTTGTATTTCAGTACAATAATCCATCCACAAACAGATGTGCAGTCTGAAAGAACTATTCAGATGCTGGAGGATATGCTTTGATTGTGTGTATTGGATTTTGTAGGCAGTTGGGATCGCTACTTGCCTTTAGTGGAATTTGCATATAATAATAGTTACCACTTCAATATTGGCATGGCGCCTTATGAGGCTTTATATGTCCGTAAATGCAGATCTCTAGTATGTTGGGTGGAACCAGGGTATAAACAACTTGAGGGGCCAGATTTGATAAGAGAAACCATGGAAAAAGTGTCAATTATTAAAGAAAGAATGAAAACTGCATTTAGTCAAAAAAAGAGCTATGCTGATCCAAAGCGGAAAGATAATTGTTTATGTATTTCTGAAGATTTTCCCGATGAAAGGAGTGATGCGATTTGGCAAAAAGGAAAAACTCTCACTAAGATATTTGTTTCTTTTCGAAGTGTTGGATTGAGTGGGGAATGTTTCCTATTGACTAGCTCTTCCTTCGAGCTTAAGTCATGTGCACCGGGTCTTCCATGTGTCTATTTTGAGAAAGTATCTACCGAATCCGACGCATGTACTTCAACCCTAAGTTGTGGATGTGGATGAGAATCTATCTTATGAGGAGATTCCTATCAAAATAAGCAATCAACAAGTGAGGCAATTCCAGAACAAGGAAATCCCAATGGTAAAGGTACAATGGAGAAACTATAATATATAAGAGTGTACCTGGGAAAGTGAATCTGATATGAGATCAAAATATCCTCAGTTGTTTTAATATTGAGGTAAGTATAGTTTAAAATTTGAGGACGAATTTTATTGAAGGGGGGTAAAGTGTAATATCCCAGCAGATAGAATAGTGGATAGTGAGGAAGTACAGAAGACAATATGGATATATTGGGTTTTAGTAACATATATGGTATTAATTAAAGTATAAATAGGCTCTATCATTTATTGAAATATACAGAGAATGGTAAAGTGTAATACTCAAGTATTTTTGAGCCTCAACCAGACCACTTTTGTGATACTATCTCGGGAAATACTGGTGTTAATTACACTGCCAGGAAATAGCAGTCCGATTGATTTAAGAATTTATGACCCAGACCTGGAGGGATTAAGTTAGTTAATTTTATGTGAAATTATAGTGAAAAGAAAAAGTTGAAAAATATTTTGGAATACTGAAAATAAGAGTAATGGAAAATAGTAATTTATGGCAACTTTGGGGGTAAATGATAGACCAACCCAAGATAAGTATTTCACTTCCCACACTTGAGGTTGAATCTAAACAGAATAGATAGAATAAATTACAGAAAATTTTGGGGTCAAAATGCAATTAAGAAAAATTTTAGGCCAAAGTGCAATTAAGCAAAGTTGTGGGACCCACTCATTCTAGAAAAGATCCTAGATGGCCAACCATGATGATGGAGAGGATTTATTTTTGATAGAAAATAATTAATTAATTTATCAAATTAGTGAAAAGATGACAAATAAGCAAAATCTAGAATTTTTTTTATCTTCCTTTTTTTTTAATTTGGCTTTTGGTGTATATAAAAAAGATGAAGAGATTGGCTATTCAAAGGTGTTTTTGCCGAACCACTATTGGAGAAAATAAAAATATTATCCTAACCCTTTTCAAAGAAAAACCAATCTAAAGTAGATAGAAAATTGAAAAAGGAATAAGATTAATGGAGAAAAATTAGACGGAATTTAGTATTCAAGCTATTTGGTGGAGCAAAAGAAGAAAAAATTTAATTATTCAATGTAATACCCTAGGAATTTCAACCATAATTGAATGTTAATATAATCAGTTATTGGTCTGGGAACATCGAAATCACTAAAAATAATTTTTGAGACACAGTTAGAATGCATTTGTGATACTGTCCCGAAAAACTTCGGTGTCAATAACACTGCTCGAAACATAACAGTCTGGTCAACAGATGAATTTTTGATTCAGACCAAGGGTAAAGAATCATATAATTATATGTGTAATTATGGTGAAAAGAAAGAGGTGAAAATATTTAGGAACACTGAAAAAGTAAGTAATGGAAAAATTGTAAATAAGTGGAACTTTAGGGGTATAGTGGGAAATCAACTGTCTGAGTTTCAGAATGGCTCTGAAACTATTTTTATAATAAAGTAAAAATAAAAATAAGCTATTTGAATTCCCACTTTGAAATCTAATTCTCAACAGAATTGTGAGAATAAATTACATAAGAAGTTGGGGTCAAAGTGTGATTATTGAATAATTTAAGGACCTATATGTAATTTTTCATTCTAACTTAGTATATAAGCATGTCTTAGGAAAATTTTAGCCATTTTTCTTCTTCTACCTAGATTTGGCCTAAAATCCCAAGCAATTCTCCCACCAAATTTCATACAAATTTCTTAGAAAAACTTAAAGAAAACTTAAATCCAACCTTATTTCTTTCATTTCCAAGCCATTTCTCACCTTGAATCACGAAGGAAATCAAGGAATAATTGGAAAGGGATTTTGGGTGGATCACTCACACAAGGTAAGGAAGTGATTTGTTTAGTTTAATAGTTGATTTATATATTTTAGATGATGAATAAGATGGGTTTTGTGATTAATTGCATCAATTGATGCATTTGGTCACTTTTCCCCAATTTGAAACCCAAAACCTAAGTTGTATGATTTAAATCTTTGATTAAGTATTAGTTTATGTTAATTAAGCTTAGAATATGTTAATTGGAAGCTAATGGATAGATTATTTGTGATTGGTTTGATGTAGAAAATCATATTGAAGAAGATTGTTATTTTTGCTTACTTTGAGGAAATTAGTGGCAAATCAATTT
>CANXYC010270635.1:0-18424 GCA_948193065.1 Aleurites moluccanus | reverse complement strand
TGAGACCAATTGGCAACCGCTTCAATCTTCTGAGGGTCTACCATAATACCCTCCTTACAAATGACATGCCCCAAAAAGCATACTTCCGTTAACCAGAATTGACACTTTGATAATTTAGCATACAGTTGATGCTCCTGAAGTGTCTGCAAAACAATCCTCAAATGCTCCATGTGTTCTTCCTCACTCCTGGAATAAATAAGAATGTCATCAATGAAGACGATGACAAACCTATCGAAATAAGAACTAAACACTCTGTTCATCAAATCCATGAAAACCGCTGGAGCATTTGTCAACTCGAATGGCAATACTAGAAACTCATAGTGGCCATAATGAGATCTAAAAGTAGTCTTGGGTATATCTCCACTCCGAATCTTCAGTTGATGATACCCAGACCTCAAATCAATCTTCGAAAAATAGCTAGCATCCTGCAGCTGATCAAACAAGTCATAAATCCGCGGCAACGAATACTTGTTCTTCACTGTGACTTTATTCAGCTGCCTATAATCGATACACATCCATAAAGAGCTATCTTTCTTTCTTACAAATAAAACCGGTGCACCCCATGGAGAACTACTAGGTCGGATGAATCCTCTATCCAATAGCTCCTGCAACTGAACCTTCAGTTCTTTCAGTTCTACCGGAGCCATCCTGTAGGGTGGAATGGATATCCGATATGTGCCTGCATGCACCTCAATCTCAAACTCAATCTCCCTATCCGGGGGCAATCCTGGCAACTCCTCAGGAAAAATGTCAAGAAACTCCTGAACTATCGGTATCTGATCCAAACGTACAGATGATTTCTGCACATCTATCACATGGGCCAAGTAGGCTGAACGACCTTTCCCTATCAATCTCCGAGCCTGTATAGAAGAAATGAGGTTAACCCGGAATTCCCAAATGTCACCCTGAAATTCAAACTCCTGTTGTCCCTCAGGCTGGAATTTAATCCTCATCCTATAACAATCTATCACGGCTCGATGCCTAGTCAACCAATCCATCCCAAGTATCACATCTAATTCAAGCACAGGCAACTCAATCAAATCAACACGTAAAATACGGTCATCCATCTCAACTATACAATCAGGATGGTAATAGTTAACATCCATAGATTCTCCTATAGGAGTGTCAACAAATAACGGAATATATAATAACTGCCTCTCCTTATTCAATTTAGGTGCGAAATGCGGGGACACAAATGAATGGGTTGCACCCGAATCGAATAAGGCATCCGCAGCCTCATTCTGTACCAGAATAGTACCTGTAATGACATTGTCTGATCTCTGAGCATCCTAAGTGTTAACTGCAAACACTTTACCTTGGCCTCTGCCAACTGGAGCCTGACCACTATCGGAAGCCTGACTACCTCTACCTCTGCCTCGGGCTACTGTCTCTCTACCAATATTATGATTAGTCTGAACTGTCGGCTGAGATACCATAACCGATGGCTGCTAGTCGGTTCTCAATAGACAAGTGCTCATAAAATGGCCCTGCTGGACACATCTCATGCATGCACCTGACCTCCTCCAACACTCCCCTCCGTGCCTCTTACCGCAATAACCACAAGTAGGGACACTGGATGCTTGCAACACTGATCTAGAAGAACTCTGAGAGTATGCAGGTATTGGCTGAACCATGGGTTGACCCCTACCCTGAAATCTCCTCCTATGGTTACTACCTGAGGATCTCTGCTCTGATCTAGGCACTAACTCAGCCTGTCTAAAATGGGAGCTGCTCTCCCCTCTCTTACTTTGTGACCCTGAGCTGTTCTTCCTCTTTTGATCCCTCTTAGCTCTTTCTGCTTTATATTTCTCTTCCATCTGTGAAGCTTTATCCACTATCGTGGTCAAAGAAGTAAACTCCATAGCAAGTAAGGCATTGTGTAATGCCACATTCAATCCCCTTCTAAATTTACTGATCCGATCTACCTCTGTGGGTACTAAGTGTGCAACATACCTACTGAGCCGAATAAAATCCTCAGAATAATCCCCAACCGAGCGATCTCTCTGCTCTAACTGCTCAAAACTCACCAAATGACGGGTCCTAATAACCTCAGTAATAAACTCATATATCAATCCCTGACAAAACTCTGCCCAGGTAGGTGGGTGCTCACCGTATAATCTGGTCTTAATATGTATAGAAAATCATGTCCAGACTTTTCTTTCAGTAACAACCCAACTAACTCAACAGATCTGACCTCAGAATAAGGCAATCTCCTGAATACCTTCTCAACCTCCTCCAGAAAGTCTACTGGATTAGCATCTCTCTCTCCTCTAAACTCTGGCAGACTTAGCTTCAGGAAGCTGAACATAGAAAAACCGCCCTCAGGGATCTCCCTCCTAACACCCTGTGCAGTTGGCTCCCTCTGAGCCCCCTACTGGCTATACAGGTACGGGTGCCACAACCTCTGGTACTACAGGTGGATGAACAACCGCAGGAGCAGGTGGTGGTTATGCCTGCTGCCTCTCTCTCTCCTCATCTCAACCATCTCGACCCTCCAAGGGTCATCTCCTCTATCAGAATCTTCTGAAGCTCGTCGAGATAGGGACGGACCTTCAAATATGCTCATCTCTCTTACAAGCGACTCATTGGAGGAAACCTCAGCCTCATTGGTACCACGGTCTCCGCTATCTGACATATCTGAAATATCTGTCGAGAAAACGTAAATAATCTCATAATATAGTAAAGCGCAAAATATACACATATAACTGACGATCAGATCAATGGACGACAAAGGAAATCCTACCCCATTCTATATCTAGTCACTATCCGTTTTTTACTTAGATGCACATTCTGTAACCTAGTGCTTTGATACCACCTCTGTCACGACCCGGTTTCCCAAGCCACGATGGTCCTAGGGCACAGAAAATGCCAATGGAGACCGGCACCTGTAGAACCCCATATCAATCACATCGGTCCTATCAATACAATATTTCATATAATTCATATTCACGATTTTCAAGCATTCTATTAATCATCATACATTCTGATAATAATAATTGTATCATGAATCCATAAAATATGCCATTTAATTATATATCATCCATTTAATATAACTAATATTAGTTACATGTTCATTTCCTAGCTAACCCATACATACCCATGGAGCAACTAGATTATGAACACCAAAATATATATATTGTTCAAAATAATGGAACTGTCAATACATCTGAAATCAGTGGCAGAATTTCCAGAGAAGTAGAAGTCTGGATTCTGCAGCTCTAATCCTCTCCTGAAAGGGGAAACAATTAAAAGGGGTGAGTATAGATGATACTCAGTAAATTCACATGCATCGCAATAAATAATAGGCATTATATAGCAAAGTTATCAATCAATAGGATAATCGGGTGCCAAATCAATGTCGAGGTACAATATAGCCAATAATTCAATATATAAGTTTAGTATCATATATGGGATGACAGATACAGGGATGGACTGCATGAAAAGAAATCATACAATCTCCAAACAATCAAATGCATTGGACCACGTAGGTCCTATATCATCCATAACAGGGCATATAACCATAAGGCTGATCAAGCCCTGTGACCGGGACCATAACCCTTCCCAGCTAGGGTACAAATATACAATATGCACAAGGTCGACAATATTTCCCCACTCCCCTGTCGAATCAGAAGTTCTGCCATAACCATATCAAGGTCAAAAATAAGGGATACCATTAACAACAATGGCATCCGGATTCAATCAATCAGTTCGGTATCAATCATATCAATATCCAATATCAATTATGGCCATTCCATGTACAATATCCAATATCAATCAAATATTTGTAATAGTATAATTTCGTACAACAAAATAAGGTTTAATATATAAATGGTAGGTATCAATGAATCAAAATTGTAAAATGATATAAAGGTTGGTTTGATAGAGAAGTATGGATACAAATTAAAAGAATTCCAAAGATATTAAATACACATGGTTCGGCCATTTGGAGTTTTTCCCAAATGGTGCCCAACATTCAATTAAGTGAATTCAATAGGATAAATGATGCATATAGAACTCACCTCAATTCTCCACTAGCCAATAACTTAGTCAAATTCACCAATTTCCTCCAAAATTCCCAATTTTTGCTACTAGGAGAATTCAGTTTCTACAATCTACAAATTCACGTTAAATTGGTCATCAATTTACGGTCTACTTACATCTAGTTAGCAAATTCCATCATCAATTTATGAATCCCATCACTAATTTATCATATCATATTTCAAAATTCCAAATAAACCCTATAGTTTAGGGATTTCCATGAATTAGTGTTAATCCATACAAAATAACACTAAACCCATTTATTCTAACCTCAATAATATCTATTAAATTAATAAAATCTAACAAATCATCACTTACCTCAAATGAGTGTCAATGGAAGAAATTATTCTTCTCTGCCTCCAAAATATTTTGAAGCTCTTCCCACAAGCTTGAAATGGAATGTGATTGCACAGAATATCTCTTTCTGTTTCCATGAATTTTCTCCAGAGATTTTGATGGAGAAATTGCTAAAACGATGATGAAGAAAAAGAAACAGTATTCGGCTCCTTTGGGAGAGAAGACGAATACATAGGTCACGGGAGCAAAAAAAGAAATAAAAGGTTTAAGTGTTTAAGTGTTTTTAATTTCCTCAGTTACTGCCCCTTTATAACAATAAGTTACAGCCTCTTAAATATAGGCTACTACCTCAGTAACGGAATTAATTCATTCCACTCCGCTAATTCCAATCCGCTATTCGAGTTCGCGAGTTCGCCAGCTCGCCAATGCCTTCTCGCATTGCCAGCTCGCTATTCCACTTCGCACAAGCCAGCTCGCCTATGCCGACTTGCATATGCCTTTTCGCACTTTCCTCTTCGCGTTTGCTCTTCGCACTTTGCTCTTCGCAATTCCTCTTCGCCTTTCCTCTTCGCCATTTCCCCTTCGCCTTTCCTCTTCGCCATTCCCTCTTCGCATTTCCTCTTCAGCATTCCCTCTTCGCCATTTCCTCTTTGCCATTTCCTCTTCGCCATTTCCTCTTCGGCATTCCCTCTTCTCCATTTCCTCTTCGCCTTTCCTCTTCGCAATTTCCTCTTCCCTCTCCGCATTTCCTCTTCGCATTTCCTCTTTGCTTTTCCTCTTCGCCATTCCCTCTTCGTCATTTCCTCTTCGCAATGCTGGCTCGCCATCGCCTCTTCACAATGCCAGCTCGCACTTCCCTCTTCACATTCTTACCTCGCATTCTCCTCTTCACACTCCCAGCTCGCACTTCTTCTTCGCGAGGCGAACTCGGCAAGGCCTCTTCGCAAGGCCAGCTCGGCAAAGCCAGCTCGCCAATGCAGGTTGAAAATACTCTAACCCAACTTACACAATTCGCTACTGACCTGTAAATTTTTTAACTTCCAGCACTTAGAATATTTTTACTAATTTAGGAATTCAATCAATCAATCAATATCATATCCACGAATATTTTTCATTCTCATTTATTGACATTATCATTATCCAAAATAATTAAATAAGTAAAATCCATACTTATTGCATAGTAAATTAATTCAGCCAATAAAATTTTAAATTTCTACACATATATATATTCGAAAATGACATAGGAAATTGGTAGGTGTTACAATGATAAATTATGATTGTTTGGACTTCATTTAATGTTGATCAATTCTTGAAAAAGGTTTCCAATGACTATAAATTTCAACTGATCCATCTGATGTGACAGTCCAACCACCAGTAATATACATTATCACATTGTAACAGTCGTTCCATGTAATGGGAGTTCTATTCCATAAAGGTCGTTAAAATAGTTTCTATAACTTTTTTGTCTATTCTCATCAAAAATTCATTTGTTACATATGCATAATGATTATTACATGATCCTGCAAAATATAACTTAACATAGACACAATCAAATTATATTTTTGTACTTTTAAGTATAATTAAGGTTAGTAATCATAAGATCAAATAATGCATCAATATAACAGCTAAAGGATCAAATAATCATAAGATCAAATAATTACAAGATTAAAGATTTTCAATATAATACATGAATATTTAAAAGTTTGTAACTCATCATCAAAATCAATAAAAGACCAACAAAATTAACTAATGGGAAATTTTTTTTTTTAGTATTTAAGATTTGACCTAATTAATATTTGCATTTCTACTTTTGAAAAAACTAACTAGTTAGTTCATATACTTTAATTTCGTTAAATAATTTGGTTTTTCTATACAATTGTTTCACCTTTTTTCTTAAAAATTAAAAATAATAATAAAATATCAAAATACTTTTATTTCTTCATCCCCAAGATTTTCACTTTTTCTTCTATCTTTTCTTTTCTTTTTTCTTTTTCATTTAATAAAAAAATAAATGAATAAATTTTAAAATAATTTTTAATTAATTAATTAAATTAAAATAAATAATTTAAAATAAAATTATTTTTTATTTAATTATATAAGGGGGTGTTTGGATGTCCAATTATAAAATCTAATTTTTATTTAAAAATGCACACATCAATAATTAGAAAATTATTGAGTATTTGAATATCCAACTATTAAAGACCAATTGTTGATTCGCCTTCTTCTAATTAACAAAATATGATAGCAGGTAGGAGTTGCAATTGCCGATTAGAGTTTTTGCCAACTAAAAAAAATATTTTTATTCCAAATCGATTATTTCCAATCACTTATCCAAATACCCCCTAATTTATTTTCTTATTTTTATATTTAAATTAAAATCAAAAAAATATGAAATTACTTTTCATCTATTAAAAATTAATTTTTATATGTTTAATTAAAGTAATTATTTTTATATATATAATCAAAATATTACCTTTTTTAATGTATATATGAATAAAATTAAAAGAAAGGACCTTAAAAATATGAGAAAAAAATATATTTTTATTTATTTTAATTTTAATTAAATATACTCAACAATAATTATTTTTAATTAAATATAAAAAATTAATTATTTTAATTGAATCGCAAAAGTAATTTTCAATAGATGAAAAATAATTTTATTTATTTTAATTTTAAATCAAATATACAAAAAATAAATTAAATAATTAAATAAAAATAATTATTTTAATTAAATAAAAAATAATTTTATTTATTTTAGTTTAAATTAAATATACGCAAAAAGAAAATAAATTAAATTATTAAATAAAAATAATTATTTCAATTAAATAAAAAGTAATTTTATTTATTTTAATTTTAAATTAAATAAAAAAAATTTAATAATTAAACAAACATAATTATTTGAATTAAATAAAAAAGTAATTTTATTTATTTTAATTTTAAATTAAATATAAAAAATAAAATATATATATATATATATATATATATATAATTTTAATTAAATTTAAAAAATAGGGACGTAAGTGTTAATTAGACTAAATTTAGGGACTAAAAAGTAATATATCCAAAAGCGAAAATATGGGAATTGAAGGAGTAAGAGTATTTTAGTCATTTTCCTAAAATTTAATAAAAAAGTAAAAAAAAAAAATGACGAAATGATTAAATTATCTAACGAAATCAAAATATATGGACTAATTAGTTAATTTTTCAAAAATTAGGAATACAGGTGTTAATTAGATTAAATTTTCAGATCTAAAAAGTAATTTATTCTTAACTCATTGACTAATTTCTATCTAATTAATAACATATTAATGAACAAATGTATATTAAAATCACTTAAATTTGACATTTCAAATTAATTGATTAATTTTTATATAATTTATATCATATTGATGATTAAATTTATATCAAAATCATTTAAATTTGATATTTTATGTATAAATTTAATTAATTAACTAATTTCTACCTCATTAATAATATATTGATTGATTAATTTATATTCAAATAATTTAAATTTGATATTTTATATATAAATTTAACTAATTTATTAATTTCTATTTAATTAATAATATATTAATCAATTAATTAATATCTAAATCACTTAGTTTTAATATTTTATTGATAATTTTAATTAATTAACTAATTTTTATCCAATCAATAATATATTGATCAATTAATTTATACTCAAATCACTTAAATTTGATATTTCATAAATAAATTTAATTAATTTAATATTTTATGAATAAATTTAATATAAAATTAAAGTGTATTTATTTTAAAATAATAATTATATATATTAAAGCAAATATAACACAACATATTTTAAAAGTTTTTATAAAATCATTGCTCTAATCCTAACAAAGAGCTATGAGAATAATGCTATGCATATATATTATAAAATATATAAATAAGTATAATCCAAGTTGAAACTATTGCTATAATTTGAACTAACCATCATAATACATATTAGCAAAACTAATAATAAAAAATATATGAGTAAATAAAAACTATTAAATTCAATAAAATATATCAGTAATTAAGATAGTTAAAATTAAGTTTTAATATAATAAATTTTTTTAGTAAAAATTTAAATATTTATATTAATAATATAAATTACTTTTCTATGCTATATAATAAGAAATAAAATATTGATATTGTTTGTAATAATTTTGAAAGATTTTAGTCACATTAAATTTAAGGGTAAATTATTTTTTAATTTTTAAAATTTGACTTAATTAATATTTATATCTCTTTTTTTTTTTTTAATTCACTAATTAGTCATTGTATTGTTTATAATAATTTTAATAGATTTTAGTCATATATTAAATTGAAGGGTAAATTATTTTTTATTTTTTAAGATTTGACTTAATTAACACTTGCATCCTTATTTTTTTAAAAAAATCAACTAGTTAATCATTATATTTTAATTTTTAGACATTTTAGTTCTTCCGTCAATTTTCTTTTACTTTTTTATTAAATTTTCGTAAAATAGTCAAAATATTATTACTCTTTCATTGCCAGATTTTTGCTTGTTATTAAATTACTTTTAAGTTTCTAAAGTTTGATTCAATTAACCCTTCAGTCTTTACTTTTTCAATTTAATTAAAATATAAAATATATATGAATATTTTTTGTATGAAATATTTATACAAATTTTATATTTTTTAATTTAATTTAAAATTAAAATAAATAAAATTAGTTTTTATTTAATTAAAATAATTATTTTAATTTATTTTATTTTTTATATTTAATCTAAAATTAAAATAATAAAATTATTTTTTATTTAATTAAGATAATTATTTTTATATAATTGTTTAATTTATTTTTTTTATATTTAAATTAAAATAAATAAAATTACTTTTATTTATGAAAATTTAATTTTTGTATATTCAATTAAAATAGTTAATTTTTATATATTTAATTAAAAATAATTATTGTTTGAGTATTTTTAATTAAAATTAAAATATTTTTTGAGTAAATTTAAAATATTTATTTTTTCTCTTATTTCTTATATATATACAAAGTTCTTTTTTTAAATTTTAATTAGATATACTCAAAAAAGTAATTATGTTGATTAAATATAAAAAATAATTATTTCAATTAAACATACAAAAAGTAATTTTTAACAAATTTAAAATAATTTTTATTTATTTTAATTTTAAATTAAATGTAAAAATAAATAAATTAAATAACTGTCACACCTTGAATCAAGAGATGTGACGGTCCTAGGATATGAATAGCCTTAAGGTCATTAAAGATCCATAGAACCCCTAAATAAAATCTGTGACAAATAAAGTCTAAAATCAAATACAATACAAAATTGGACTCATTATCTAACTATCATAACAAACCTGTGACATTAATATCTAAAATACAATCAATTTATTTACAATGGATCAAAGGTAATCTAATAACTCCTACATAATATAAACAAGTGGTAACCTAAAAGAATATCATCATAAACATATTATTACAGACCATTCAAAATACTATGGAGTTTTAAGAGTATTATAATTATTTTAAAATAATAATTAACATTCTAAATAATCAAGTCTATACTCAGACTAGCTTTTTATAGGAAGGAGATCAAGAAGTTTTATTTTTGGTTTCTAAACCAATAACTCTAGTACTTGAAAATTATAACAAAAGGAGAGAGAGTCTTTAATTTAATGAATTGTGAATATAAGGTTACCTGAAAGTTCGATTGTCAGTATCAATGATTAATGACAATTATAAATTTATATATGATTCAATAATTATTCAGTATATAGAAATCAACATTAATAATAATTTTTAACAATAGGATTTCAATAATCAAATATCAAAAATATGTATACCTACAAAGAAAAATATAATATAATAGTAAGTAAAATGACATAACAATAATATCCAGTAAATAGTGATGGAGTCATACAATCTCCATATCAGTATACATGTGTTTGTATGGATACACACTTAGGGCAATCTCTGTCCTCCCTAGATAGGACATTGATAATTTAGACTTTACCAGTTGAGTCACCGGTGCACACGGTCTAATTATTTATCCCTCATTAGCAAAGGCGTTCTATCAATTATACGATTTTTTACTCAGTAGTTTAGGTAGTTATACGAATAACAAATAGACCTCAAATTATCTTTTAATAGAATTCAATAAGGTTAAATGAAATATAAGTTTTCCCAATGACAACTAAGAAGGGAGGGTGGATTGGTTGGTATTTAAAAAATTAATGGACAAATAAAAATCTTGATCAAAAGAGTGAAGAAGAAAGAATAAGACATTAGATTTTATATTGGTTCGGCCAACTCTTTGCCTAGATCCACTCTTCAAGATTGCACTTGAGTATTTTACTAATTATATCTTTTTACCAGGTTCAAGATCAAGAAATCTAAGTGTTTTGACTCACACTCAAACCTTTATAAGTGTTTTCCTAAGTCTCACACTTAAAACTCTTTAGAAGTATAAGAGATGAGAAGAAGAAAACTACTTTTAATTTTTCCAACTATCTAACAATCAATAAGCCTTAACAAACTCAAAAATTTTACAACAATTACCTCACAAGTAATATTTTTACAAATTTTAGCTCAACAAAAAATAAATATGATTAGCTTGAAGAAATATCTCAATGAATGCTTAACAATAGTTGTTCTCTTGTATTTAAACTTCCCACTAACTCATATTTATACCTTGCTTCAAAAAGAGCCATTTTGCCTCACTAAATGCTTATTAATACAGTTATCAGCTTTTCCAACGACTAGATTTTTTGTCATTTTCAGTAGAGTTACGGCTGCAATTGTGTAATACTCAGTATATGACTTACATGGTAATGATCGAGTATGATAGGAATAGATGTAAATTGGATGGTACTTATTTGAGATTTTGTGTGTATGCATTATAGATAATATAGAATGCTATATTGAGTATTCATTACTCCAAGAATATATGTATGATTATTTATGTATGGGATTGAGATGTTAGACCCGTGTATCTATAAGTTGATTGAGTTTGGATAAGTTATAGTGGAGAAACTTGAGAGATTCCCATTAGTAAGCCTTTCACGGGTGTGAAGTTTCCTCATGGGCATGAAGATTTCTTCATAGGCGTGAGACGTTATTCCCACTGTGAGAAAAACTTCTGTGTAAATTGGCCAACTCTTCAGATTCATCTTCACAGCCGTGAAAAAGTGTTTCGAACCCAGACGTGAACAGCTCCTTACATGGCCGTGAAACCCCTCTTCACGGGAGTGAAAGTGTTGGGCCTATATATATAATAGCTCTATTTTTCATTTCTAGCTCTATTTTTCATTTCAAACTCTTCCATTTTCCACTCTTCTTCTCCTTTTTCTTTATAAATGATCCCAACCACCTACCAACTCATTAATATTCATCCTCTAACATTTATTTCATCATAATAATACAAGAAAGAAGGATTGATACATTCAAGAACTTTAAGAATCCAGATATCTCAAGAATCTTCATTATAGGGTTTCAAGATAATTTCTCTAAACTCATTTCAAAGTTCAAGTTAAGCAAATCTATAGAATAGATGATTATAAGTTATGTATAGATGTATAAGAGCCTTAAATAGATTTTACTATGAATTATATGAAATTTCCAAAGATTTAGGGTTTTGGGTGAATAATAGTTATTCATCCCAATCTTTAATGTTCTTTTAAGAGATGTTATTGGATATTAGGAAGTGTAATAAGACTTCTCTATATGATTAAATCATAAGGACACAACCATATGAATATGTATGATTAAACCCTAATTTATGGATATTGAAATTTTGATTTAGAAATGGAAACCACAAGAGACTAAGGAATAATTCATTTTTCTTATATCATAAGAGAGAATATTTTACAAGGAATTGGAAACCACAAGAGACTAAAGAATAATTCATGCTTCTTATATTATAAGAGAGAATATTTTGCAAGGAATTACTTTCAGGTAAGTAAAAACATTGCATATGCATGTTGTTTCCTTGAAATTGATTGTTCAATCCTGCCTAATGTATATGTATATGATTCTTATGTTATGAAATATTATATTGTTAACCTATTAAATGAATTTCCCTTGATGTTCTCAAACGAATGATAATTTGTTCCATGTAATCACTTTATATGTTGTAAATGACTTGGTCATTCTTCCTTGAACCAAGCTCATATGAAACTTATTTGCTAACTTGAATGAATTCATGTTTATATGTTGATGGTCTTGTGACTAATATGATTCTTTGTGAAATCTAAGCTATAAGACCTATGATATGTGTTACGATAAGGTAGCAAGGCTACTGATGTATTTTAATATGTGTTACGATAAGGGAGCAAGGCTACTGATGCGTTTTGATATGTGTTACGATAAGGTAGCAAAGCTACTTATACGTTTTAATGATGATGACAATTTTATTATATGATTTGATAGTGCTATTTAATTGTGAGTTCTTATGTTCTTGTAAGCATAATCTTATGAAACTTCCATACCCAGGTTCCTTTGGCTTGACCTTTGCATTGCATGTTATATCTTACTGAGTTGAAGGCTCACTCCTTTTCTATGAATTTCAGGTGATAGTGTAGCTCGAGAGAGAGCTAACATTGAAGACAGAGCTTCTTAATTCATTCCTCCAAGAAGACTCTATGTAATTCTTTTGATGTATATTATTTTGTATTATTGAATTTATATGTATGAATAGTATACTTTAGAGCTCTATAGTTAGATGTCGAGGATGATATTATTTTGATGTTTGAATTGATACATTGTGGGTTGCCCTTGTTCCTTATTGATGTGGGATGTATCTTTTGATCGATAAGGAATAAGAGAAAATCATATGATGATGTATGGAAATGCATGTATGATTATTATATGATTCATAGAAATGAGTATTCATGATGATAACTATGTATGATGTTGATATATGTTATGTATAAGATCTAGGGTATGAGTGTTCTACGAGTTTATGGTGGCCTTAAGCCTACCGTTACCTTAGGACCATCGCACCACTAGAGTCGAGGTGTGACAAAGGTGGTATTATAGCTATAGGTTTATAATCCTTAAGATAGAAAGATAGATTTATATGCATGTTCCCTAGACTAAGTGTTGATTAAGATAACTATGGAGCATAGGTTTCATGTCTCGTCTATTTTGTATATTCCTTTGGTGTGGATCTGCATGAAGTATATGTGTTGTGAGTCTAAGTTTTTTGTTTTTTTCATCAGCATCGAAATGCCTCCACGACATGTTGAATGGCGAGGACAAGGCCGTCCCAAGCTGGATTTACCATCTAAAAAGGGTTCGGTAGATGGATTTGGAAGTAATGAGGTTCCTCATATGCCACAGGTGGATATGGCTAACATGGCTCGGCAGATAGATCAACTATAGAGGAATTCTGAGATGATAGTTGAGTTTATCATGCAGCAAAGACAACAACAAGTACCTCCGGTATAGGTAACTCTATAGGTGTCAGTTCCTCTTGCATATCCTTCAGTTATGCCTCAGGTAGATGAGGTATCATTTGAGAAGTACCTTAAGCCTAAGCCCTTGAAGTTCAGGGAGATGGATGGTAGATTTGAGAGGAAAGGGAAGAAGAAAGCTAAGATGTGTAGTTCCTCCAAACAAGAGAGTGGATGAAAAGTATGGGAGTGACTCAATAATCAGCCCTCCAAAGCAGGCATAGAGGATTTTCTAGGAGATCACAACAGAGCCAAAATCCCTCTAGATTAGCTTCTTAGATGAGTTATGGTATAGTTAGATTTTTATCATATAAGACTAATCCTTTATATTCTACATGTGGTAAGTTCTATAGAGGACCTTATTTCCATGAGACAGGAGCATGCTATAGATGTGGACAATATAGTTATTTACTTAAGAACTATCCAAAACCAACTTTTGGAGCTAGATCTCAAACTTCTCAGACTAAATTTTAGAAGGATATAGAGAGGAGTGTTATTCCACAGTCAGGTGTGGGCTGAGGCACTTTGGGTAGGGTTTTAAAGGCTAGCAAGGAATCAAGTCAGCATGTGATACAGGCTTTAGGATTAATTTCTACAAGCAGAGGGAGAGGGAGAGTTTTCGCTATAATACAACCAGAAGTTCTGATTCCCAAACTGATGATCACAAGTATTCTTTTGATCTAAGACTTGGATGACACAGTGGTGATTGATTCCTAAGTTATGTCTTTCTTTGCTTTATATTACCTTGCTAAGAAGTTGTATGTGATTAAGAGTTATTTGAAATGTTTTGGATTTCTTATATTTTCTTAGAGGAAGAGATTGAAGTTATAAACTTCTACTTTTTCATTTGTGATGGTATAAATGATAAGAATTTAGATATGGATTTAGCGGATGAAGTGTTTAGATTATTTATAGCCAAGTTATCATAGTGTTAATCAGTGATATCCTTACATAATCTAAGAGTAAGGAAGGAATATAAGGACCATATTTGAAGTATATTGTGAGCTAAGGAAAGTGGATATGTACAATGATGGAAGTTATGGTATAGCAAGAGTTTGAGAGCATGATTGTGATTTGGAGTTAGTCATGGATGAAGACTTATAATGAATAAATTGTGTAAGGATGGTATAATGATATTATATTAGTAACGGGTGATATGATCAAGTTTGATACTAAAAAGGATCAAAAAAGAGTATAATAATGATACATATTAAAAATAATCAATAATTGATTAAAGGTAGTTACATGTATATGGTTGATGAGAAGGTAAGAGTTATATTTTAACACTCATGGGCGAAAATCTATAAGGAGAGAATGTAATAGACCAAGTTTTGATTAGTAAAATCTATGCTTGATTGAGGAAGGATAATACAATTTATGACTCTGATGAATTCTGATAGTGTTCCTGTATTTGGCAATTTGGATGTACCTTTATATCATGGTAAGATGTGAAATGATTTGAAATGGTAATTTAATCCATGATATGTAATATGATTTAAGGTTCTATAGAGTTGTAGGGAATTGATTAGAATCATGAACTTTTGGTATATATGGTTGATGTATATTCTATGGTTACATGATGATGTGACGTTATGACAAGTTCATAGTATAAATTGTACATTATAGACTAATTATGATTCTAAAGAGACAAAATATTTGACTATGAAAGAATTCATATATAATTAGAGAGATAGAATTTATGATTTGTTAATAATAGATAATTTCATTGATATGATGCAAGAAAAGGTATGCTAGAATTATAAATAAGTTAAGGTAATATTAAAATCATATGATGAATGCATGTATATATGATAATGATATCAAAAATGTATAGATATTTCTTAATAAGTATAGAACTGACAAATTGTCTAATAATTTAATGGAGATTTTATTTTATGATAACGGTTAAGAGTTATGTTTACGAGTATAATTGATCTAAGTTATAATGATAGATACATGAATTTATCAGTTGTTGGATTGTAATTTGATAGCAAAATGTATTATTGTTTAATATAATTGAGACATAGGGTTAAATAAATATTATGACTTGAAACTCTATCTAAGAACTAATGTAATCTTTGTTATGTAAATGGAATGATTTATAATTTTGATAATTTCTATAATATGTTAGCTAATAAGCTTAGTATAATAAGGATAAGAGATAAGAATAAGTATGGATCATGGGCTTAGAGTTTCCTAAGAGTTAATGATTAATACTTGACTAATATTTAGTTGAAGATCAAGTTATGATAGTGCTTAATTATTCCAAGAGAATGTCTAGTTCAAACTGTAAGTTGGCTAGTTAATCTATTGTTATTGATGGATTGATGATAGACTATTTTAAGTGTATTAGAAATTATTATGTAAGCATATTTGTGTTGAACTATAGATATAAATTCTGATGTAACCTCTTACTTATGTGGTGTTAAAGTAATTTTGGTTTGATTTATGAAATTCTTAAATAGAATTTTGTGATAAGATGTTATGTTTCAAGTATAGACGAAGGAATTGGTGATAAAGGAGTTTCTCCCTAAAAGTGTTAGTAAAGCAAAGGCTTAATAATTTGAAGAATTTGTTAGACTTCTAAGATGAGAGAAGAATTTAAAATGTGAAAATTTCATACCAGTTAAACTACCAAGCTAATGCTTGAAATCATTCAGGAAGATTGTAGCAGAAGCAAGTTATTTTACACTTGATATGCTGATGAGCATGGATACAGTTAACTTTATCCTTTTAAGGTATATAAACCCCCAGTGTTTCACTTGTGGGAAATGGCATGAGGGAAAATATTATTTTGAAACAGATACATGGTTTGAGTATGGATTATCAGGGTATTATATGTAGAATTATCCATATAGGTCTAGGAATAGAAGTTTATAGTTGGAAGAAAAGTATGAGAGGTGATGAGATTGGTCAGGATTTGAGACAAGTTATAAGTCAGTCACCAAGATGAGAGTATGTGGATAGAAGCAAAAATAATTGTTTTAGTTCAATAAAAGGTTTGGATTCAGAATGAAGGACACAAGTAAAGTTATGCGAGGATTTTAATAAAATATGGAAGTACGAATATATGCATGATTTAAGGATAATAATATGTTATAAATGGTCTAAGGAGATTGGTAGACAAAGAAATTTAAATATACTTATGAGACGGAATGACGTGTTTGATTATGGTATCATCAGTGGAAAATTGGAAAATCCTAAGACAATTAATAGTCCTTTGAAGATGGACGAAAGTATTCCTATGATAAGTACATAAAAAAAATGCTAAGAAAATATGCAAGTTAAGGCTTCAGAGCATGAGATGGGAGAAGTTTCTTACATGTTAACCATGCCCAACTTCAATAGTGTGCATCCAGTACTTTATATGTTGATGCTTCGAAAATATATTGCTGATCCTTCTCATGTGCTACTAGTTCCAGAAGTGGACCTTCAGCAAGATTTGAAGTATGAAGAGATTCCAGTTGCCATTTGTAACACCCATCATTTTTCCTAAACAATCCTTGTGTATAATTTTGGGTATAAATTTATTTTTATTGGCTTAATTAATTAATTTTGAAATAAGTATAAATATTTACTTATTAATTACTTATGATAATGATAAAAAACGATTATGAAAATTTTGTGAGAAATATTGATTGAGTTATTGAAATTGCGTGAGAAAATACTAAGTGTTAAAGAAATTTAGAATTTGAGTCTTCAGCGAAATTCTATGAAAACTGGGTTAAGAGTTTTCAGTCGGCATTGGCGAGCTGGCCTTGCGAAGAAGCAATGTCGAGCTGGCCTTGCGAAGAAGCAATGCCGAGCTGGCCTTGCGGAGATGCAATGCCGAGCTGGCCTTGTGAAGGGGCAATGCCGAGCTGGCCTTGTGAAGGGGCAATGCCGAGCTGGCCTTGCGAAGGAGCAATGCCGAGCTGGCCTTGCGAAGAAGCAATGCCGAGATGGCTTTGCGAAGGAGCAATGCCGAGCTGGCTTTGCGAAGAGGTCTTGCCGAGCTGGCCTCGCGAAGAGGAAATGTGAAGAGGAAATGCGAAGAGGTAAGTGCGAGACGGCATATGCGAAGAGGCATATACGAGCCGGCAATGCGAAGAGGCATGTACGAGCCGACAATGCGATCTTATTGATGATACCTTATGAACTTGATATTATTCAGTTCTTGATTATATTCGATTGATATCCTTATTTCCTGACCCAATTGTTATTGTGATGCATGTGAATTCACTGAGTATCATCTATACTCACTGCTCATTGTTTACCCCTTTCAAGAGAGGATTAGAGTTGCAGAATCCAGACTTCCGTTTCTCTGAGGATTTTGCAACAGATATCTGATGTACATTCCAGAAACTTATTTTGTATAACAATTGTATTTTGGTGTTCATAATCTAGATGCTCCATGGGTATGTACGGGTTAGCTAGGAAATGAACATGTATCTAAATGAGGATATTATGATATGGACAATATATATATATTATGATTGATATAATCCTATGGGTATTGTTAATATAGTTAATTGAGAATATATGACAGGTTGTGATTGATAATGAATAAATAGAGATTGTATACATGCATATTGTATTGATAGGATTGATATGGTTGATATTGGGTTCTACGGGTGCCGGTCGCCATTGGCATCTCCCGTGCCCTA
>CANXYC010270560.1:0-14570 GCA_948193065.1 Aleurites moluccanus | reverse complement strand
AACAGACAGACAGCCCGCGACCAACAAAAAAATTTTTTTTTTTTTTATTAATAAAATTTCTTTTTTTTATATATATATATATATATATATATATATATATATATATATATATATATATATATATATATAGGATGATAATTTTGGCCCGATCCGCAAATATCCGACCTAATCTGACCCAACTCAAATGGGACAAATAATATTCAACCCGTTTAATAAAGGGGACGAAGCGAATTTTTTATTTTATACCTGTGATGGGTTCAGAGCTAAGTTCGGGTAATAGCAAAACCTGCCCCGAACCCTACCCAATTTTATATACTATATATATTTCTATTTTTTAATATTTTATTTATTTTTTGAATTTATAGTTATTTTTTATGTGAAATATAAATTATATTATATGGATATTTGAAAAAAAAATATGTGTGTGTGTGTATATATATATATATATATATATATATATATTAAAAAAATAAAAAATATATATACACGAATATATTTACCCCGTCTCAACCCGAAATAAGGTAGGTAACGGGATAGATATTTTTATTATTAAACGGGTCGAATTCGAGTTTTACGAAATACCTAACACTAACACTACAAGATTTTGCAAAATCAATTTACAAAAACTTTAAATTTGGTACAAAAAAAATTTTCTTATAAATACGTATTTAGTAAAAATGAAATTTAAGAATATGATATAAATTTTAAATTATAAAAATTTAATCATTTATTGTATTCGGTATAAATTTTAAATTAAAATTTTTGACCTATATTTTAGTAATTAAGTGATCTTTAATTTAATTAAAACTTTTAAAATAAATATTATCAAAAAATTTAAAATAATTAAATACTGAAAATTTTACTTTTTAAGTTTTGAACCCCAAATTATAAGAGTATCTCATTATTACAAATAATCTTTTATGATAGCACATAGATCATGATATTAAAAGTTAAAAATTTGATACTAACTTTTGGATTATGTTACCATCTAATATATAAAATCTCACAATTATAAATATTTGATAATATTTTTTTAAACATATTATTAATGTATTTTGATATTTAGTAATATTGTCAATTTTTTTTATAGACATATATTATTAATTATTATTTTTAATATCATGCATCAAATGATATCATATAGATTTATTCATAAATTGAATTTAAATTTAAAAATATCAAAATTTTTAAATATCCGTGTCACAAACTTATAACATTACACTTGTATTATTAATTCTTATATATTAATTGTAATACATTTAATAATAAAAATATTATTATGTTAATTTTTTTATAAAGAGAATGTCATATTTAAAAGGGTTAATTATATTGACACTCCTGTATTTTTTTCATATTATATTAATACATCTCTCTGTTTTTAAAATTATACTAAAACACCCTTATATTTTGCTTCCGTTAAAATTTAAGGTCCTTCCATCCAAAAATCTGTTAAGTTACAGTAAAAAATCTATAATACCCCTTATTTTCATTTTCATTTTCACTTATTTGTCACCAAACTCCTTCTCTAATTTAAAAAAAAAAAAAACTCATGGAAATCAAATAACACCAAATAACACTTTCACCAACGCTATTAAACCTAACACCACTTATTTACCACCACCACTGCCAAAAGCTAAGTCACTATATCTTTGCCATATTGGTTGCGATTTTTAATTTCAAGAAAACCATGGTAATCGACATTAGTAATTTCAAAGCCTACACTACCATCAATTTCCAGGGCAGTTCAAAAAATCAAAACCACTGGTATCCTATTACGGTACTCAAACCTATGTGTGGATCAGGCTTCATCGCTGCCACAGCCGAGCAACCCAAATAAAACCTTTTCAACTCATGTATATTTTCTCATTCTCAGCTTTATCTCTGTAAAACCTTAATACTATCACTATCACCTACCATTTTCATGGCTTCCTCTACCATTTTTTCACCTTCCTCATTCTTCATCACTGCTAAGGTCAATATTGTTTCACATCAAAATATTTTTCAACTTCACTTTCTAAATTTGACCTAGTTGCTATCTTCTGATTTTTTTTTTCTCACTTATTATTGACTAAGCTTTGATTTTTTCTGTATAGAAGGATTTGGGTCTCTCTGCTTTCTCTTCACTGTCATTGTCTTTTTTTTATTCCCAAACGTCGAAAATCAATTTACAGATTTCGATTAAAGGGTCTTAACCATTTTTTGTTTTTGAATTTGGTTTCATGATGGATTGCTTTGTTGGATTTACAGACCATCATTGTCATCGTCAGCTCGCCAAGATCCCAAATACTTACATGGAAAACTCGCCTGCTATGAAAGACTCATGAGTCATCTTTTTTGCAAATTTCGACATGATAGTCGCGAATAAAAGATAGTCTCCTCCAATCCCCAAACTCAAAAAAAAATCTGAAAAATCCCAACTCTCCAGCATATTGCAGTAAACTGGTGTATTAGAAAAACTTTGATTTCTAATACTGACAATGAACTGTGGCTAAACAAATCGAGAATTGCCATTGCAATTTACTCTTTTCTTCATTGTTCTTCTCACTATCCCAATCTTTTTCCTTCTTCACCATGCACTACCATCTTCCATTTGCATTACTATTTCTACTAACTCCAATAACCCATTATCTGTCGATCTATGAACTGCAAAATTTTTTTGGAATCATCAAATCCACAGATTCACTTTCATGAAGGGGAGCCACCATAGCTACTTGAAAAAGAGAGGAGATTTGATTAAAAAAGAGAAATTGGTTTTGGAGATTTGAGATGATGGGCTCTGAAAAGAGAAAAAGAAGTTAAGTGATTGAAAGAAATAGGGGTAGAAGAAGGTGGGTTGAATGAAAAGAATGGAAGGGATAGGGTAGTTTTGGAATTAATATAAATATTTTAAGTAAAATTTGACTTTTCTAGTTTGATTGACGAAAAAATTGAAAAAAATGGACGGAAGGATATCGTTGTATAACGGAAGAAAAATATAAGAATGTTTTAGTATAATTTTGAAAATAGAGAGACATATTAGTATAATATGAAAAAATACAGGGGTGTCCATGCAATTAACCCTATTTAAAATCTTATTAATCTTTAGTAGTTATTCAAGCAATAGCTATTTTAGTTGTGACGACAATTGTGCCTTAAAAGTATTTATGGTTGGTTAGAACTTGGAACAAGCAGGGCTTATGGCAATTGGAAAGTTGTGAAATTTAAAAGCGGCATGTAATGTCCCAATAATTGTTAGTTTGACGTGGAGAAAGCCAACTTTGAGTTTTTGAGTTATTTAAATAGGAAAAATTCAAATGAAATATGAAATAGTTCTCTTCTATTGATAACAAATAATATGTCTTATTTTTTTTTTATTCGAGATAAATTATGAGTTTATTTTATATAAAATAAGATTGATTTTTAAATTTTATGACATTTAAATTTTATCAAAATTAAATGAGCCTACTTTGAATTTTAAATTCGATCATTTAAATTTCTAACCAACTATTTTAAATTTTGAATTCTATTTTTTTTTATCTATAATATGTTTTTTTTTTCTCTATGCAAAATTAGGTTTTGGAAATTGTAATTGCCCTAAAAAATTTTGTGTTTGATTTGGACGCTTGCTATGGCGCGTGAGCAACCTTAGTTGTTGGTCTATAATATAACTTATCATCAATTGAATACTATGCACTTGCAACCCTTGCTGGAATGTCTTCGGCTGTAGTTTTCTGGTGGGGGCATACCTAATCATGATTATGTGATTTTAATTGCTCATAGTTATTACGACTAATTTTGCATATTAAAATAATTAGGTAAATGAGATCATCAGTTAATAAATGCAATCTTCTTGAAGAAAGTTTCTGCTAGTCTGGGCAAGAAAAAACAAGCCTAAATCCTATACTATCTATTTAACAACTTTAATGTGAAATGCAAGCTTGGATTAATAATAAAATATTTAAAACTGAGTGTCGAATAATAATAAAATAATTAAGAATTTATAAATAAATGGGTGTTGGACTTAGCACAAGCCAATTGATTTTGTCCAAGTGAATTTCAACACTTACTCATTTATAAGTCCATTTATATATGGACCCATGAATTTTAATTATAAGATCCTTAACTTTAAAAAGTTTTAGGTTTAATTTCTTCTAATATTATGCTATTATTTGTTTGTATAAAGATCAACTTACTACTGACCAAGAAAAATGTTAAATGTCTAAAAAGTTCGACTTGCTTGATTTAATAATTTTACAATTCGACTCATAAATACTTCTAATTGTATAAAATATTGTTAGACTTACAAGTTGATTGAAAAAGAAAATGTTCATAGTCAAGCCATAGATCCCAATATATGAAAAAATAGTGAGTCAAACACGTCTGATCTTAAAAATAATTATATTTTTCAAACTCAAATTCAGTCCATCAATAAGCTCGACAACCAAAGAATAAAAATTCATATATGAAGCTTGTGGGCTTGGATTAGAGCAGTTAAACACCAGCCCAGTTATAGGTCCACATTTCTTTTTAAGAGAAATAAATCTGTTAAATTTTCGATAATGAATTTAAAAAGAGGAGGTCAAATTCACAAAAAATAATATTAAATTTTAGGATGTATTTAAAATATAATCATAGTTAAAAGCTATCACTAGTAATTAGATAATTATATCTGAAGCCCATAAATACTTCTTATAATTTTATTATTCTTCCAATATGTGTTTCTATTTTATATCTTAACACTCCCTCTTAAGTGGTAATTAATTTGATCTGGTTGTCACTTAATTATTCAAGTACAAACACAGATAATTCGATAATTTGATGGGTTATCAGCCCATAGGTAAATATAAGTAGTGGTATGTAATTTGATAATAAATATAAGTAAGTAATTATTACAAGTAATTACAAATTAATGGTTTCAACCTAACAAAATATTATAAAATTTGTTTTGGTATTACGTTAAATTTTCTATAATAGGCCTATGGGATAAATGGGTGGAGGTCAAACCCATACAAAATAACATTGAACTTTAGAATGTGATTAAAATCTAATCATAACTAAAAATTAAAACTAATTATTAAATAATTATACCTTAATTTCATATATACTCCTTATAATTTCATTACTCTTCTAATTTGAAATTCTATTTTATATCTCAACAACAATTATTGAGCATTTTTATAGCCATTTCAACTATTTTCTCACCCAGTCCAATCTATTTTAATTTATCTTTTCAGTGTATCTAGTTTAAAACAACTATAATAACAATGTTTAAAAAAAAAAAATACAATTCCCAATCAGATTTAATTTAATTGATCTTCTTGTAAAGTTCTGGAATGGATAGTGTTGTTTATGTTATGCAATTCAATTTTGTTCACATCCCATTTGACTTGTTGTGAACTAAAAATAAATAAATAAATAAAAGAGCTAGTTATATGTCATAAGCAATATGTGCATAATCCAATTTGAAGAAAAAGAATGGCTATACAGTCTTTGAGTTATTAAATTTTTCAGGGGGAAGCCACAGATTGAAGCAGCTACCATTCCAAGAATGGGAGCAAAAATATATATCCAAAGACCACAAAAATGCGTAGAAACAAGTGCAGGGCCTATGCCTCTTGCAGACTTCATTGAAGTCCTTGTTATTTTCCTCCAAACCACAATAGTAACTATGTTCAATACTCGATTGGTTTCTTAACTTATTAACAAGATAAGATTATTTTAAAAGTAGTTCGAATTTTATTAATAAAATTATAAAAAAAAATGCTATTATTCAACACTTACATTACATGACTAATTGATGTAATGTGTTTAAAGAAATTGTGACTACCATCCAACTATAGATTTTGTTTAATATTGTTATGTTGGCTGCTGTTGAGAAAAGTATAGTATGTTGAGGTCAGCCATAGGGACGAACCATTAAAGCATGTGCCTACGACTCCAAATTTGAGAGGGTCTCATATGGGAGGTATTAATTAGATAATATATATGTGTGTAATTATTTTCTACAAATTTGCATATATTATTATTTAAGAAAAATAAAATTTTTAAATAAAATTTTAGGAAACCTATTGTATGAAATAAAAATTTTAAGAGAACTTATGAGCAATTTAAATTTTCAGGCATATTAATAAAAATATTAATTGATGGATGATGTCAAATCTCGATGTAACAAAATACTTCATTTCAATATTTTTTTTAAGAGCATATAATATTTTATTTTTTGTAATTATATTTTATGATTTATTTTTTAATTTGATTTGATTTTTTATTTTTATTGCATAATTTTATCATTTAAATAAAAATATTATATTACACAATTTTATCATTTAAATAAAAATATTATATTACATAATTTTATCATTTAAATAAAAATATTAAGTAAAAAAAAATTTATTATAATTATGTCCAATTGGATTGAAAATATAAATTAGAGGTAGTTAAAATTTAAAACAGCTAAACACACTTTCAAATTATTTTTCAGTGTTAATTATTATTTTTCTCCTATAAAATGACTTAATACATTAAATTATCTTTCACCTTTTAAAAATACATTAACTCCCCCTGACAATTATACCGTAGTACACCATTCCGTCTAATTTTGTCTTAGTCAATTTTAAAATGATCAATAATGACTATAAAAAAAATAAAAATGCCTCTACCATTTATTTTTAATGAATTACATTTTATTTTTGCTTTAAAAAAAATTTTTAGGGTTAAAAAATTTATTTTCACATTTTTTGAAAAATTTAAAAATAAAAAATAAACAAAAACATTTTTTATTTTTATTTTAAAAATAATAATTTAAGAAGAAATTAAATTATTTCTTCTTAAATTTTTTAATACAAATAAAAAATTCATTTTCATATTTTTGACAAATTTAAAAATAAAAAGTAAAAATATTTTTTTAAAAAAATATTTTTTATTTTTAATTTTAAAATATTTATTTTTTAAAAAAATAAAATAAAAAATATTTTTTATTTTTTTATTTTCAAAATTGTCAAAAAATATAAAAATATATTTTTTAACTCTAAAAAAAAATTAAAACAAAAATATGATGTAATTAATTAAAAATAGAGGGGCAATGACATTTCTGTTTTTTTACTATCATTGTTAACCATTTTAGAATTAACTAACAGCAAAATTAGACGGAATGGTCTAATAATATATTGCGACATTTATAAGGGAGAGTTAATGTATTTTTAAAAAGTTAGAGGAAGTTAATATATTGAGTTATTTTACAGGGAAAAAACCATAATTAATCATATTTTTCACAATAATATTTTTGGAAAAAATAATTCCCAACCTTAATGCAAAATAAATTTTAATCGCTTTTAAGACTATGAAATTTGCGAGTTTCAAAACAAGAATGAAAGAATCGTAATCAGTTTACAAGAATGAAAGAATCGTAATCAATTTACAATAATGAAAGAATCATAATCAGTTCATTACCCTGCAATTATAGATGGTAAATACACAAGTTGGGTCCTTATTTCGGGTAATCAAATTCAAGTTCGAATAATTTTTGAGTTCAGATTATCACCGAATCAGGTCATTATTGGATCAAGTTATCAATTAAGTTAGGTCATTATTGATTTGGATCATCCTTTAGATCGAATAATAAACGGGTCATGTTAATTTATGGGTTGAGTTATTATTGAGTTTGAGTCATTATCAAGTTAGATTGCCAACAAGTCAAATCGTAAAAGGTTAGATCATGATCGAGTTTTGGTCGTTATCGAATCAGATTGTCAACGGATCAAGTTATCAACTACTCGGGTCATTATATAGTTTCGAGTCACCATCAGATCGGATCATCTCAATTAGTAGATCTGTCAGTTTGAGTTTCAGATAAATTTATTGTTATAAACTACTAGACTTTTATCAATAATGATTAAATCTGAAATATGAATTTCATATGTAACATTCAATTATCAATTATGAGAATTAATTAGGTCATCAATTCACTATCTATTGTCTTATGTAAATATTGATTTCAATTTCTAATAGCCATATTTATCCACCAATTTAAAATAAAACTAATTGATATATAATTTGTATATTCATTGCCTAATCTATATCCATGAAAAATTTAATTTAATAATCCAACACATCATTAACTATTGTATTTTAATTCATATTTCTATTTATAATGGAAAAAATAAACATATTTCTTCCTATAATTAAAACTACGTAGTAGTTTTTTATTATTATTGATTTTTTGTTAAATTATTAGGTTAATTCATTTTTATCTTTCACTCTTAATTTCTATTCTCTATCGTTTTACCTCCATCTCCTTTTCTCCTTCCTTAATCATAAATATAACGAACTTTATATGTTATTTTAATAATAATTGATGTTTTAAAAATAGTCTGAACAGGTCACAAATATAAAAAGGAAAAAAAAAATTAGTCATTACTAATTCTAAAATTGCAACAAAATTCATAAAAAAATTTCAAAATAATTTATCTATTAATTTTTTCATATTGGTCATTATTCATAATAAAAAGAAGCAAAAATTTATCCACGTTGAGATTTGAACACACAAATAGTAAAGTATAAATCATATGTTTAACCATTCTACTATAAGTACATGATACACTTAATATTCAAAATATAATTTAAATAATAAGCAACAAATATTTAGAGAAAATTATTTTCTCAAACTTGGCGGGACCTTCCCTTAGGGAATTTCATTTTTGTCGCTTTGTTTAATTATTTTTCCCTAAAATAAATTATTTCTTTCGGAGGTTTTCCCAAATACTATTTTCATAATTATTATGATTTAATAAAAAATAGAAAAAAAGTACACACGCACATATATATATATATATATATATATATATATATATATATATATATATATATATATATCATAATAATTCATATTAAATTTTTTAAGAAAATTAAGTAAATAATTTTATAATTTAGATTTTTTTTCTCATTTATAATTATATGTAAATTTTAGATTTTTTTAGACACGGATGGTTTTAAATCAGATTATTTTTAATTCGGACCATCTCATATTTCAGTTATTTCGAATTCGGGTGGCCTTTGGTTTGGATCACTATCTGAGTTGGGTTGCTTTTTGGTTTGGTTGTATCTGAGTTTGGGTCATTTCAAGTTGATCCAATATCGGGATCGAGTCATTCTCATATTGGGTTATCGCTAGGATTTCGGTCAGTCGGATGGTTAGTGAGCGGGTTCGGGGTCTCTTCGAATAGGTTCATTCATAAATTATGATTGTTGTCACATCAGTTAATTTTCGGATATGGATCACTTTCATATCGGATAATTTGAATTTCGAATTGTTAACTATTAAAATCAAATCAGATTTAGGTGGGGTTCAATATCGGACGACTCAGATCGAATCTCCGGGTTCGGATTTATTTTGCCACCTATTCCTGCAATAGGGGTGGAACTCAAATCGACTAAACTTATTAAATCGAATTAAACTGACCAAACCAAATCTAAATTAATGGTTTCACAATTTATTTAGTATGGTTTAGTTTAAAAATAGAATAAATCGAAAATTTAGTTTAGTTTGCATTTTGAATTTTTTTTATATATATTATTTTTTACTACTATTAAAATTAAATATATTTAATTTTACTTTATATACAATCACATTTTTTTAACCTAATATTAATTTAGAATTTAAAAAAAAAAAAAAATCATCCATGAAAATTAACTAAAGATAAATAAAAAATAGTCTAATTCTTGAAAAAAAAATCCAAGTTTTGAGTGTGTTAATTAATAAAATAGATAAATTTTGGGTTATATAATATTGAATTATTTTTGAAAGTTTTTTTTACCGATACTTTATCGGAGTTTTTTCTTAAATGTGTAATAAAATAATAACGATTTATAAAATCAATTTTGATTTAAAACCGATAAATCGAAAGTATTTAAACCGAATTGAATTGAATTAAAACTGACAATTTGATTATAATAGTGGTTTGAATTGGTTTTAAAAAATTTCAAACCAAAAATATTAATTTAATTTAATAACAACCCTTCAAACAGATTAAATCGAACCAATACCAACCCAACCCTGCAATTAGGATATCAAATAGCATTTGCAGCCCCAACTGCAACTCCAGACAGCTCATTAATCAGCAATTTTAGTTAATATCAATATATAATTGAAGAACAAGAATTAGTAAACTTTATATTATCAATTTACATAAAAGAAAGTTGAGGTTTGAAGTGTGTCATTCTGCTCTATTGTCAGTGGCAACACCACAAATTGTGAGCATAAGAATGAAAAAGATCATAAATTGCTTCAAGATCGTTTGCTTCTCCCACATACTGAGTCATTGTGATCTTTAGGGTTGTAATATGCATGAATAAAAGTTCGAAAATGCGTGAGTGTTAGAATTAATTTGTATAAAATTAATTAATTTATATTAAATTTAATACTTAATCACTTATAAGTTACAATTTAAAATTTTAAAAATATTTCAATAAGAATAATTAATTAAAGCTTATTGCAAGTCCCAATATTCCCTTTTAGAAGTTAGATTAATTGAAAATTAATTAATGTTACTAATTAAGTGTCTCCATGGAGAGTTGCAAGATGTTGCAAAAGCAATAGTAATATAAAGCAGGATTAAAATGACCTCCAGAGATATGGCCGAACGTATATATAAATCACCATCAAAATCTTCAAATCATAGTAAAGATTTTAGTTGAGAGAACAATGTTTATGAAACAATTTTCATGACAAAATTAATGTCATGATTTCATGATCATATTTGTAGTTATTAATGGTGTGATAGAATAATTTTATTTTGTTATTGTAAATGTTGTATGTACATTCTTAAATGAAAAAATTTTTTTCCTCTTAAAATAAAAAAGGTATAAAAAGAAAATTTTTCAATAAAAATGTGAATAAAACTGAATTATTAGGTGATTAAGTATAAATTGAAAATTGAATCAATATAATAATATATTTGTGATACTGTGATATTTATTAAAAGGGATATATCGTTTTATTAAAATAGAATATTTAAAATAAATATTTAAAAATATAATGTTCCTGATTTAATAATATTAAAATTATTTTGGAAGAACTAAAAAGTTTTGAGTTTGAGTTTCAATCAGAGAATATATTTATTATATAAATGAAATTTTGTAAAATCAATTTGAATATAAAGATTTTAATTTTAATTTTATATTAATCAATTTATATAAATCTCTCATGAGATTAAGAGTCTAAAGCAAGAATGAGAAAGATGATAACTTGTGAAGCAGTAGCCTTTCCTTCTAATTTTGATAAATCATCAGCAGCACTTACTATAATAAGCTCAGGAGGAGGATAAGGAGAGACTGAAGCCATTGAAAAGCTAATTTCAACAGAGAATGCTTCCTTCTTATTGATTTTTGGCATTTGTATTTATATATTGTGGGTATTTGATTTCTCAACTTAAAAATCTAAAATCATTTATTATTGTATGCAGATAGAGTTTTTATTTTTTTTAGTGTTTGACAGTGATATTATTAATGAATTTTAGATTTTTAAATTCTACTTTTTGTTATAAAGTTGGCATTTCCTAATTCAATAGTATCATAATATTATATTATTGGTACTCTTGTTAATCTTGATAATTTCTATTTTCTTTTTCATAGTAATTATCACATTAATGCCTCATTACCACTAAATTCAAAAGTATTTTAAGTTTATGGGATTATTGGCTGAAATAAGTATTTGAATCTGATATGAAGAAAGAGAGGATTTTTTTTTTTTTTTTTAGCTCAAAAAAGTATGATTTGTTTTGGTCTTCAGCATTTGGATGCCAAGAGCTAGACAATCTATGTACTATTGAAAAAAAAAATCCTATTTTGACCACACTCAAATGTCACTTATCATACATTTTTTAACGACATTTAAAAATTTTAAATGAAAATCTCTTTTATTTAATTCCAACATTTTAACTATATGATACTGAAATTAGTTTATAAAATTATAAATTATAAATTTAATTAAAATTAAAAACTTATTTAATTTAGTTATTTATAATAATCGATAGTGAATAGTTGTTAATCGATGATTATTAATCATTTATTAAAATTTTAATAATTATAGCAGTTAGAAATATAAAATAGCAATTAATAATATAATTATTTTTTATATAATGATAATTTTTTTAATATGTATAATTATTCATTGTTTTTAATATATAAAATGACCAAATAAAATATAATTGTAATTTTAAAATTTGTTTAATATCATATGTTTTACTATTTTATAAAATAATAAAAACTATAATAATGAAATTAATATTTATTAAAGTATAATAATAATTTATTTTTCACATATTTATAATATAAATTTTTAGATATTATTAATATAATTAATACATGTGTATATATCTATATATTTGATAAATAAATTCATGTTTTTTAAATTATTATATATGTTTACTGATTAAATTTTATTTTAATTAAAATATTAAAATAATATATATTATTAATTATTAACATATGATTACTTAATGAATGAGTTATCTATTTTTTTAGCAATTAAATTTTAAAGATGATCATTTTATCTAATAGTAAAAAAAATTCATCAAAGATTTTTAAAAAATTCAAATTTTAGCTGATAGAATAAACTGATTGAGATTTCTATTAGCTATCAGCAGTTGATTTTAAACTCTGATCAAATAATTTTATACAATCATTGAGTATAAAACAATTATCAATTAAATTTAACAGTTATATCAAATACCCACTAAATTAAATAAAAGAATCTCTTTTCTTTTTTATTTTTTTTTTTATGAATATCCAATTTTTAACATCTTAAACCATTTGTATTTTTTTTTAAATATATATGCAATGAAATATTTTTCTAAGAGTTCTCAAAATTTAAATTGTTGGCCTATTATATTATTAAATAAATGTTCAATCAAATTTAACTATTCAATTTGTTTTTGATAAATTTGCTTTTAACTGAAATCTAATTTAAAATATCTCAACTTTAAAAATAATGTTAGTACTTCTGAATCAACTTGTATAAGTACCTCAATTATTTCTGATATAAAAGTGATAATGTATAGTTAAAAGCCCACATCGTTTATATATAAATGCAGCAAGTGTACTTAAGGTGATATAATGAGATGATAACAAATATACCTTTCAAGGGATGTAAACTTGCAAAGTCAAGCTGAGTTTTGAGCAGTTGGAGCTGAATTTGTTTATTTTTTGTAGTTCGAACTGATCACGAATTTTAAGTTTAATATCGATTTCGATTCATTTAAAATTAGTTATATTCAAATTCAATTAGAAAAAAATCATTTATATAATAAATTATTTAAACTCAAATTCAATTAATGAATAACTCGTTTTCTGAAATTAGATTAGCTTGCAAATAATTTGATAAGATTTCATGAACAAGCTTCTATTGAGGGTAGAAAAAAATTTATTATCACATTATATTTTCAAAGGGCAAATTATAATTTAGTTCCTGAGTTTTGGTCCGAACAACGTTGTGATTCTTGAATTTTGAGAAATACATGACTACGTCTTTCTGTTTTCACACCGTCTAACATTAACATCCTTCCGTCAAAATTTTTAATTTTTTCTGTTAAAAACACTCTGATTACAATATTTTATTATATATATTTTATGAAAACCCAAAAATACCCCCTTCAATATGTATAAAAGAAAAATTGCCCTAATTTCTACCTACTTCTCTCTTTTTTTTTCCCTCGCTTTTTGTCGCCCAAACCTTATTGTCATTGAGCTTTTCTTCATCTAAAAAAGAAAATTAATCTCAGATTGTTCAATATTTGAAGATGTTGTCCTTTAGTCGTTCTGATAGTGCTTGGGAAGGGAGGTATATAAACAAATTATGCAAATATGAGAATCGATCTGGCATTAGGATTTCATAGTCGATTGACAACAAGAACAAGTTGTATTATTATTGCCAAGGTGGTTTTTGTGGTTCGTTTTTAAGATGGTGCAAGCCTGCAGACACCTTCAAATCGACTCCAACTATACAAATAATCGAGTCTCAGCCCTATGTTCGAAATACTGCAGCAATTATTAATAATTTAACAGATGAAATTATTATTATAAAGGACGAGCATATTAAAATTTCTGAGAAAGTAGACCGATTATCTAACATGCTTGGATTCATAAAGATGTTATTAACACTTATAATTATATGTGTGTTATTTCTCTTTCTCCTTGTTATTTTGTTGATTAGTAAGTTGGGTTGAAGAGAAATTTATCCCACTTCTTGTTATTTTGTTGCTGGGTAAGATAGATTGTAGATGGATTAAGGGTTCTGTTTTTATTTTTGAAATTAGGATATTAATTTGGGTAGGGAGTGGGGATCTTTTATTTTATTTTATTTTATTTTGTGCTGAAAAGTAAAGACAAGTCTTAGGGAAGTTCTTTTTGTAATGAAATTTTTGCCTTTTAGCACTTAAGCTGTAAAAAGTAGCCTTTTTAATATATGAAATGGTAACATGCAGTTTATATTATACAATGTAAATTTTATTTTGGTTTTAGTAATGATATATCAGTTTATCTTAAGTGTGAGTCTGTGTACGATTATAAGGACTTATTCATTTAGTTTTTGATAATAT
>CANXYC010270549.1:0-11910 GCA_948193065.1 Aleurites moluccanus | reverse complement strand
CAGTTCAACCTCCAAAATTTCTTCCACATTAATTACCATTAATTGCTTCTGATCACTAGCAATACATTCTATATACTCAGAATTAATTATCCTAACCCATAGACTTAAATAAATCCAAAGAAATAACTTAGGAAGAAAATTTACCTTATTTCCTTCAAACTGATCTTTCTGCAAAACACTGCTCAAATTGACGATTCTGCCTTAATTATAGACTAATCTAGAATTCTATTGCATTAATCTAAGCTTCAATGCCTTAGAATAAAATATGAAACAAAACTGGGAAGAAAACTGAATTTTACGAAAGGAAGGAAGAAGAGATAAAGCGTGAAAAATCGCTACTGGGTGCTGGGGATTAAATAGACCTCTGCCCAGAAACACGCTAGCCAACTCGCCTCGCCCAACCTACTTCAGCAAAGCTTCCTCGCCAAACCGGCTTGCCAACTTGCCTCGGCAAAGCTGCCTCGCCTAAGCCAGCTCACCCATCACACTTCGCATTCCAAGCTCGCACTTGCCAACCCGCAAATCTTGATCCGGCAATTGCTGCCTTGCACAATCCAGTTCGCATAAGCTTCCTCGTGTTAGCTACCTCGCCAAACTCTCCTCGCAACCCTTCCTTGCATAAGCCACTTCAGCAATGCTTCTTCGCCTCTTTGCTCTTTTGCGAGCTACTACTTCGCATAATCTCTCTTCGCACAATACCTCTTCCCATAATGCTTCTTCGCCTTAGCTCTTCGCCGAAGCTTCTTCGCCTATGCCACTTTGTCAACTCACTTTGCCACTTCGCCATAATACCACCTAGCATTGCCAGTCCGCAAAATGCCTTCTCGCATTAGGCTGGCTCTCCATAACAAATATTGCTAAGTTGAATTCCTGTCTGAACATTCCCCACTTAGCCAGCTTGCAAATGAACTATACATATCCAAACTTACCAATTCTTCTTACTACTTACAATCAACAGACAGAAACACAACACATCCAAATTTCAAATTAAGCCAACCATTACACAGCCAGTAGTGACCCTCCAAAGATCACCCAGACTCCTGCCTCAAAGTCTAACCGAACAGCCCTGCTTCAAATCACTCTCCACTGAGATATACTTATCCAAAAATTCTGAAATCTTACAGACATCATCTCCACACATAAAGGAACATTTTTCATGTTCACCACTGTAGCTAATTATGCCTCAGTCATTCTCAGCAATTCCAAACAGATACTACATCCCTGTAGAAATTCTCAACCAGACCAGCCTTGCTCAAATAAACACAACTCATCACATACATAGAATTTTTCCAAATAATTTTACATAATTATAGCTAAGACATAAATTAACAACTTTCATGTTCTACACTTTACCAAATTATGTCTTTAAAAGCAAGTAATGATCAACACTGAATCCTGCTGTAACCCAAAAATGAAAAATTCTGGAATTGCCAATATTCTCCTTTAAAATTCAAAATTTTCCAAACACAAAAATTAACAAATACACTTCAAAATGGCAGATATTACACCCATGAGGGAACTAGTCAAGTGAAGGACACCAAGATAAACATCCACATTTCTAATTTCGAAAATTTCTCAATAGAGGGAGAAGAATCTATCTCTAACATGTACAAAAGATTCACAACCATTGTGAATAAGATTAAGGGAATTGGAAAGACCTTCACACAAAGAGAATTAACCTCTAAGCTCTTGCAATCCATGATAAAGAAATTTGACTACAAAGTGGATGTTATTAAGGAATCCAAGGATTTAGGTTCATTAGCCCTTGAAGAGTTAATTGGAAATCTTATCACATATAAGATAAAGATCATGAAAAGGTAAGAGAATATAGAAAAAAAGAAAGAAGGAACATCCAAGCAAAAAAAGGCCATCACATTTAAAGAAACAGTTGAGAGTTCATCAAGTGATGAAGCATCTTAGGATGATGAATCTTTGGATGAGGAAGATGAAGTTTCTCTTTCTCGTTTCATGGCTATAGATGATGATCATGAAGATGAAGAGGAATCTAGCGATGATGAGGTAAATTCTTCACCTTACTCTTTTAATGAATTATAAGATGAATTTAATGAACTTATGGAAATTTTTTTATTGTTTCAAAAGAAAATATTATTTTGAAAAAGAATTAATCAAAATTGAAAAATGAGCATGAGAAGCTTTCACAAAAATCAAAATTAAATTTTGATGAAGCTTTAATTGAAAAAGAAATACTCATATCTCAAGTGGTTGATTTGAAAAATTATTTTGATAAATTGTCTTGTGAGCATAGTAAAATCAAGAGTGAGCTTGAAGACTCAAAAGAGCTCCTAAAGAATTGGAAGCAAAACTCTTGATGATATAATTGCTTCACAAATAGTCATTTTTTATAAAGCTGGTTTGGGTCTATAAAGCTAGATTAAATGAAAAGAAATATGAGAATCTTTTTAAGAAAAATGAAGTTCAACCTAAAAGTTTAATGAAATGTTATCATTATCATATGCATGGTCATATTTACAAAAATTGTCCCATTAAACATAAGAGACCATATACAATTCAAAATGTTTGGATTTATAAGGAATCAAAGCCAATGACTAATGGTGCTAAGGTCTCTAAAAAGAGTGCTAACAAATAAGAACCCAAAAGCAAATGGGTACCAAACTTGAAATCTTGTTTTGTAGGGATAAAGGAACAAAATATGAGAAAGGATACCAAAAATGATGAAAAGACAAATTTTCATAAGAGGATATACCATGCTATTGGCTTCAACTATTTGGGAGCAAGATGGCAAAATGTCAAATCTAGCCAAGCTCACCCAAGGAACTCAAAAAAGTAGTTAAAGAAGGCAAAAGAAGTAATCATTAGCTTCTTAGAAGCAGGAGAAGTAAACAAGTATCAACTATTTTTCAACTTCTTGCAATTTAAATGAATTGATTGTCTATATGTTTAAATTGCTTGAGTTAATAAGTTATTGGTTGCATATTATTGCCAAATGCTTAATGTTGATATGCTTTGACATACTTATTTATGCTTAATTTTGTGCATAAAATTATTGTATTGTGAGTGTAATGATTGACAAATGAATAAGTGAAATTCTTGAATATTCATTATTCAATTATCAATCAACATCATTTTCAAATTTTGTGTTAAGCCACTTTGCTTATATAATTTGATATTTTTTGGCTTATGACATTCTATTACTTCAAGAGGTAGAGTGTTGAAATAATTTGATAGATTATTTACTCTCTAATCTTAGCAATAAAAGGGACTGATACAATTGAACTTTTACTTAAATAATAATTGTTCATTCTCCAATTGATATCATCATTTACTTTAAATGGTATCATTAAAAACCCTATGTTTGCTTAAAAGTTTGATTTTGTCAAAATAAAAAATTGGTATTATCTATGTTTTTGCACTCATTTGTTTTGATAATTTCTTTTGTGTACAAATTTGTTTTGATGATCTCTTGAGCAGCCTTTGAACACATTTTGAATTATTAATGGCGAGAAATGCTTGAAAAAAAAGGGAGAAATAATTTAAACCCCATTATGTATTGAGTTATTCTTTTTCAAAGGGGGAGAGCACCTTATTTCTGTATTTTCAATGGCTATGTTCATTCCATATTATCTATTCTTAAATTATTCATTGTTATTAAGAGTTTTGAATACCTAGCCTCACAAGTGAAGTGATATATATATTACTCATTGGGTTTTTACTTACCATTTTTGTGGTTTATATTTTTTAGAAGTAAGTAGATAAGGGTGGTTCCAGCAACTTCCATTCCTCCAGTTGAAACCAATAGTATCTATGTATTTTTCTAGTCTTTTGAAGTCAATGCATTGTCTAGTAGCTCTATGGTTAGAAAGAAATAATTTTAATTACTCATGTGAATTAAATGTAATATGAATAGTGGATATGTAAATATAGATATATGAATTTATGAGTGATGTGCATTTATATATGTAGATTTATACTTGCTCTATAAGTGTTGCTGTATGATATGAACAATAGAAGTTGAGGTTATAAGGAAATTTTAGAAGTGATAATTTCTCTGCAGGTTGAGTATATTGATTTCTATTCATATTGGGAATTACCTTGATCTTTATTATGAAATCAAAAAGGGGGAGAATTTGAATACAAATATTTGTATTTAATTGGTTGGACTTATATTCATGAACTATTTTACTTGTTTTTTAACCACTTGTATGTATGGTTTTGTCATCATAAAAAAGATGGAGATTGTTGGACCATATTTATATTTAAACACTTGTATTTGATGTTGATTTTGAAGATAACAAAACATATCAATGTGTTAATTATACTAACAATTTTGTTTGAGTTGGTTAAGGCATGAGAAATCATGACCCATTGCTAAATCATATGTTTAACACATTTGAAAGACTTTAATGGCATAGTTCAATATGAAATTGGAACTCATATTAATATGAAGTGAAGCCATGAAGTGTATAGGCTAAGGGACAGCATACTTTGAGATATGCAAGATATCCAAATCATCAAATATCAGGAAAATGTAGTAGTAGCGGGCACTACTAGAAAAGTTATAGCCGTGATATAGGAGTCGCAGGCTCGAATGAGAAGTCACAGCCGCTACTAAAAAGCTCAAAAAGAGGCAGTAGTTTCAGTCCTAGGCAGAGGAATATTCACAGGCACGAATATTGGAGTAGCAGGGGCTATAAAAGGAAGTCACGACCACTACTAGATAAAATCACAGACGCAAATATTGGTAAGCTAACGATGAAGAGTTTCTATAATGAAGAAGTCGTAGCCGCTACCAGTTAGTCACGGGTGCGAATCTATAGAAATAGACAAAAAAAAAAGTAGCCATCGGAAGTCTGAAAAGCTGATTTTCAATCCTAACGATCATATTTTGAAGTCTCAAGTGATTTTCAATCCTAACATTCATATTTTGAAGTCTAAAGAGCTAGGCTATTTAAGGGAGCATTATACATGAAAAAGACGATGGATTTCAAGTGTGAAGTGCTAAGAAATAAAATCTTTATCTTAGATCATTATACTTTGTTTTTAGAGTGCATTGCTCTTAGTTAACATTCTTGAGTGTTCTTATTGTAAATAACTAGTGAGCTTAATTCCTTTATTATACTATTTTGTGAGTTTAATGTAAAGTCTTAAGAAGACTAAAACTCTTATCACTCTTATTGTAATACTTGAGCTGGGCAAAATCTCGAAGAACTATTATGGACAAAATCCCGAAGAACTATTATGGGCAAAATTCCAAAGAACTATTGTGAGAGAAATCCCGGTCAATTATTGTAAGTGTTGGGTAAAATCCCGGTTAACTAGTGAAACTTCAAGTCGTGGGTTTGAGAGAAGTGGATGTAAGAGAGACTGTGTTATGCTCCAAACCACTATAAAAATATTGACTAAGAATTCTCTATCCCCTACTTTATTTTTAATATATTTGCATTCTATTTATTAGTATATTGTATATAGGGTGAGAATTATATTAGAGTTTGAAAATCCTATCACCCCCTCTAGGATTATTGCCATATAGGGCCAATATAATCTATACACAATAAACACTAACAAACATAATCAAAGCAAATAAAATCTAGGAAAATAACTTGGAATCTATTAGATGTCTAATAACCTTGCAAATAAAATCTTGGGTATTACAAACTATAACATTCTTTTTTAAGGCACCATTTGTGTTGGGGAGTAAGCTTTTCTCTTCAAAATTTTTTTTCCTTACTTGCCTTGCAAATGTCTTAGGATGCTTGCTTCTACTAAATACTTTTCTCACTTGTTTTGTAAGTGTCTTAGGACTCTATGGCAAACCACTTCTAGGTTACTGAGTGGAACATTTGTGACTCTTTTTGTTGCTCACTTGTTGTCTTTATCATCCCACTATGGAAATATTTCTAGAGGGGGTGAATAGGAGTTTAAATTATTTTAATGCAAATGAAAAATCTATATGCAGTATTAATGACAAAATAAATAAACAAAACAATTAAGGAGTAAGAGAAGGAGAAAGCTCAACCAATTTATAATAGTTTGGAATACAATCACCTTTTATATGTCTACTTCTCTCAATGTCAATCTAATATTAAGGTTCCACTATCCACAGGTTTACAATCCAAGTCTCACAAATAGTTTCTCCAGGATTTCGCCCTATTACAATAGGATACCACTCTAATAATAAGAGTTACAAATTCGTAAGTCTCTCTAAGACTTTAATACATGCTATTTGAAAGATATGAGAATAAGTAAAAAATAGTAATAGTTATCACAAGCTAGTTTGAATGCTAAAAAAATGAGATTTATGAGTAAAGTATTCAATAAAACAATTGTAACATAAGAGAGCTTTAGTTTTCGCTTGAATGAGCTTGCAAACGTTGATTTATCTTCAAAATTTCAAGTATTTATAGCTTTAAACTCTTACTAAGTAAATATGATTGTTCTGGTTGCATTAAATACAAAATAAGCTTTAAATATTTTCTCCAATGGCTATAAATTTCTGCATATCCATTTGATGTGATACCCAACTATTGGTAACATGCGTTATCAATCCGTAACAGGCGTTACACCATGCTTGTAATGGGTTTGACATCTTATAACGGCCTTGAAAATATCTCTTTATGTTGATTCTTCAAATTGATCATATTATACGTAACGAGCATTGCTTCATGCCTTGTAATGGGCTTGACCAACTTGTAACATTCTTGAACACTTGTAACGGGCATGATCATTTGTAACAGACTTGAAATTACCCTCTATATGAATTTTGAGGGTCCTCTTATGTAACAGGCATCATGTATTCATAACGAGCGTTGTGCTCTGTTTCAGACAATAACTAAGAAATAGACTATGTTAAGAGCAATTAAGAGTATTTTATAAGTTAACTAAATTTTTGTAACCACCATTATCAAAATCATCAAGGGTCAACAGCCTTTAACAAGCATTTAAAGATGAACACTTTTTTTAGCTTCCTTTTATTTGCAAGCTATTATGCTTTTAAAATGCAATTCATGCAATATATAAAAAAAAATGCAATGAAGAAGTTTGTTTACTTATCTATGCATCTTGGAATTCTACATAAAAGAAAATTGGCATCTTTGTGACATATATATGTCTTTCCATCAACTAATGTATAGGTGTATTGTTCATCATTATGTCATTTATCTATCTTTGAATTTGAAAACTTCGATGATTTCTAAATTTAATATGTTTTCCATGAAGAAAAATTGTTCATAACTCTTTAATTTGATCATTTGTTGAGTTCATTGACCAAGACAATTTTGAATGCTTATGAAGTTCAATGCTATTCCCCTTATCTATTTAGATTATTTATTGAAATTAGCTCTTAACTCATCGGGTTGAACATTTGGTTACTGTTCAACAAGGTGCTCAACTTATGACTCTTATTATTCCTTTTTGTTTTTCAACAAATGTTTATAGATGAGCTATTTTTAGCTTCTTTTTATCTTCGAGTTGTTTCAAGCTCTTTTATACTTTTGAACAATTCTTAGCTCTATTTATTTTCAAGTTGTTCTTAGATCCTCTGTTCATTTTTAACATCTTACGTCTATGAAACTTGTTCACAATAAGTTGTTTTGATGAAACTTGTTTTGTCCAATGTTCATTCCCTAAGTATCACACCTTAAGTCTTCCTTTTCACTAAGTAGCTCTTTCTAAATGGGTAGAACAAATCACCAATTGCTACCTAGATTCTAATCACCTAGAATCTAAAACCACAAGTTAATACTTGACAATCTACAAACCCTAAGTTTACATGGTACTTGAACACCTATAACGTAAGAAATATATATGTTTATTTCTTATATATAAGTTTATAATCTAGGTGCTTATAACCTCTCACTAAGTGTTTTAGCCTATAAGCACCTAGAAGTAACTGAGTATTTTATCTAAGAAATACAAAAAGGAATCAAGTATTTTAACTATAAACACTTTAAAGGAACATCAAGTACTTTATCCAAGAAATACCTAAATGAATCAATTAAGTATTTTAACCCAAATTCCAAAGATAAATACAATAATGTAACCTCGAAGAACTTAAAGGAACAACTCAAGAATCTTAAACTTAAACTCTCAAAAGCACATAGATTTATCTATCACAATAGATTACAAACTTAAAATGGATAAAATATAAGTTAAAGATAAGAAATAAAATTTTCCCAATGATAAGATGAAAGGTTAACCAAAACACAGTTTAATGTCAAGAAAAATTACTTTCAAACCATTTTTGAAAAATTTAGAAAAAAATTATTATCATTGAAGAATGAATTACAATAATAATAAATCAATTGTAATATGTTTAATTCATTCACAAAATATTTTTTTCTAGTCTTGTAAAAGCTAGGCATTTGAAGTAAATGCAGAAAAAAAAATAAATAATTATTTTCTTATTTAGAATGAATCATTGATGTTAAAAAAATCCACCAACTTTATTTGCATATATGAAAAATTTAAGTCTTATTTTTAGAAAAGAAATATTTTGGACTAAAAAGGAAGATTTTTGAATTATAAAAATATCAAAATATATAAGAACGAATAAGAAATTGAATTTTCAAATCTAATTTCAATCAAACATTACGAAATTAGAAGGCTAATATCTAGATATATGTTATAATTTTAACTAGAATTTAAAATTTTTGATGTTTTGGAAAATTACTTTGATTCTATATAAAGATGATTTATTTGGAAAAAAAAAAAAAAAAAAGAGTTTATCGAGTTTAACAATTACTTTTACTATGTATATTTTAAGATGAGGTTGGCAACTTTTCAATATTAAATATTTTCAAGTCTTTTAATTGCTTCCAAAAACTTGCTTGGTTTTGAATTATAAATTTTAGCTTCCCAAATTCTCAAGTGTTATTATATTGAGGCTTCACATAAGATGTAGCATGCCTCAAGTTCAAGCTTCTACCTTTGCCTTTTTTATAGATGAAAGTCAAATCGACCAAAATCCCCAATCCCATTATTACTATAGCCTGAAAGAGCCTTATAACTGAACTTTGAAGCTTCCTCTGCTAGCTTCTCTACTGACATTTAAACCGATTAAACCAAACTAAAATTGATGGTTTTATAGTTGTTTGGTTTGGTTTCAATTTGAAAAATAAAGCAAATTGAAAATTTGATTTGATTTGCAGTTTAAACTTTTTTCGGGATAAAACCAAACCAAATTGAGTTATATATATATATATATATATATATATATATATAGCTTTTTACTATTATTACAATTGAATATGTTTGGTTTTATTTTATATATACTTACATACTTTTTTTTAACCTAACATTAATTTAAAATTTAAAAAAAATGACCATTCTTGAAAATTAATTGAAAATAAATAAAAAAGAGTCTAATTCTTGTGTTTGAGTATGTTAATTAATAAAATAGACAAGTAATGTATTGTATTATAATATTTGTCATTTATTTTGTTATTTTAATAATTGTATGTTTGTTGAATCATTTGAGGATATAGAAATATTTTGAGGAATCTAGAATTTCTGTATGCATGGAGGATTTTGTAAGGATGATTTCATGATTTTAAAGGAATAATTTGGTAAAGTGTAAAACATAAAAGCTGTAGATTTATATATTATCTTCAGGTTTGTAAAATAGTTATGTAAAATTCTGTGTGTGTGAAGAGTTATGCCTCCTTGAATAGGACCTATCTGGTTCATTATTTTCTGCAGAAATCTGAGAATGTTTAATTTTTCTAGGAATGATTGAGGCTGAATGAGCCAAAAGTATAAACATGAGAAATATTTTTTTATATGTTATATTGTTATTTATAAAATTTTAGGAGAATTGGATGAGTATAGCTCAGTTGAGAATGGAATTAATCAGACCTATTTGGATGATGTTGGGCAGTAAAGTCAGGGTGAAATTTAGATATTCACCATGGATTGTGTAGTTATTATTTTAATTTGAATTTTGGATATGTTGGACCCCTGAGTGTTTATTTTAAGTGACAAAAAGAATCAGGGAGTTTAGATATTTGTAGCTCATTTGCGAGCTGATTTAATATAAGTTGTCGAGGAAGGGTTCCAGCTCGGCAGAATCTGGCATTGCGGGCCGACAAATGTGAGGAGGCAGTTCGCGAAGTGAAGTTAGGCGAGGAGAGTTTGGCGAAGAGGCATTGTCGAGGTGGCATATGCAAAGTGGAGTTAGGCAAGGAGAGTTTGGCGAAGAGGCATTGCCAAGGTGGCATATGCGAAGTGGAGTTAGGCGAGGCGAGTTTGGCGAAGAGGCATTGCCGAGATGGCATATACGAAGTGGAGTTAGGCGAGATGGCATATGCGAGGCGGCATATGCGAAGTGGACATGTGAAGTGGGATTGGCAAAGTGGCATTGCTAGAGCGGATTGGCAAACTGGCATTTGTGAATTGGCTTATGCGAGGTGGGATTGGCGAGGCGGATTGGCGAGGCGAGCTGGCGAAGCGAAAATTGTGAGGCAAAAGCCAATTTAACCAGATGCCCAGTAGCTATTTTCTTCACGATTTTTCTTCTTCTTCTCTTCGTTTTTCTTCAGTTCTTCTCAGAATTGTCCCATTTATTTTCTAATGCATTAATACTCAAAATTAATGCATTAAATCACTAAGTTATCACATTCTAAGGCATTAATCTTCATTTTCAAAGCAGATTTACAAGGAAATCAGTTTTTGGAGAAATAAGGTAATTTTTTCTTCAAATGCCATACTCTCTTTAGATTAATAAATTCTGGTAGTTAGGATAGTTAATTATGGGTATATAGGATTTATTACAAGCATTTTAAGGCTATTAATTGTAATTAATATGGGAGAAACTAGAATTTATGAATTATCATGAATAGTGATGTGAACAGTAAATTCGTAATTAATTTCAGATTTTCTTTAAGAGATGAATTAAATTGTTGTTAGGAATAAAAATAGAAACTATAAGATGGTTAATATTATAAGGAACTTTATTATGTATTATTAATTGAGGAAACCCTAATTGTGAGAATTTGGGAAATTTTCATAGGAGAAGAGGATTCAAGAAATTAAAAGAGAATTATTGATTTTACAAGTAATTGAGGATAAATTGCTTTGAGGTAAGTATAAACATTGTATTTGCTTATTGCTTTTTTGAAACGATATGTCCAAGCATTCTTAATGTTCACCCATATGATTCACATATTATTTGACATTGTATTATTGAACTATTAAATGAAAGTTCCAAGATATTCTCAAACCAAAATTGGCCATTTGTTTCATGTGATTACCATGTATATATATAATGTAAATGACTTGGTCAATTTTCTTTGGATCAAGTTCATATGAACCCTATTTGTTAACTTGACTGAATTTATGTTATATATTGATGGTCTTGTAACCAATATGTTTCTTATGAGATTGCAACCTGTAACACCTCAACCTAAACCCTATTGGAACCCTTAAAGAGGGACTTAGGGGGAAATTTTTGCTTTCTTTATAATATGTTGTTATTGTGTATTTATGCATGAAATTGATAGTTATGCATGTTATATGACTTGATTTTAGGCATATAAGTGATTTAAAGGCTGTTAGGACAAAATCGGAAAATTTTGAGTTTTTGGTGAACTGGGGGCAAAATGGTCATTTCATGGATTTAACACTATAGTTGAAGATAGAAAAGAATTTAAGAGAATGTAAATGGTATTATTTAGTTTATTTGAATAATAGATGGAGAAATAAATCCGGTTGAAAACAGTTCCCGGCAAGCTGCTCAATTGAGGTGCTTGAGGAGCTTGAGGTGTTTCGGTTGCACTAAGGACATTTTAGTCTTTTCCTTCATAATATGGGATTATAGAATGTGTGCAACCTTATGGTATTAGTTTAGGCTTGATTAAATCCAACCATTGGATCAAATGATGGAAAAATGGACGGTTAGATGAATAGGTTGCAAATTTGCTATCATAAGCTTAAAGC
>CANXYC010270323.1:0-27554 GCA_948193065.1 Aleurites moluccanus | reverse complement strand
TCGCCACAATGAACTCCTCAACCAATTACCATCTCTCAAGCATGCTGAACATACTCTCTCCACCATCAGATCCGCCATCTCTTCCCTTTAATCCTCGGTTCATCGTGTTCAATCAGGGTTTTCCGGACCACATAAATCCATCAAATCCAAAACCCTTCAACTCTCCAATCTTCATTGCACCATTGAACTTTTTCAACACACGATCGGTGCTCCCCGACTATCTAAGAAGCTCCCCTATTTGATCTCTGTGTCGGAGACCGAGCCTAAGAAGCTGGATTTAGCAAAGGCAGCATAGCTCCATTGTGAGATCTTAAACCTTCTTATTCTTTCGCTATGCTTTGCAACCATAATAAATGATTGCACGAGATTGAGTTCAAAGCTTCAGTTTTTTAAGTAGTAAAGGAAGGCAATCACTATGCCGTGGTGTCTAAAAAGTTGCTCTACTTTTTATTGCATGGTTTATTGATTCGAGTACTTTTCGGTAGTGAACTTATACCTATTCTTCGGGTAAGAAAATCCCTTATTTGTTAGTAGATAGAGTTCCTTTATGGCATTCATAGCCTTGAGTGAGAAAAGCCCTTTTTGTTTCTATGAAGAGCTCAATTGGGTTAAAGAAATTAGGGAAAGATTGTGAAACGAGGCTATGAAAATTTTTGAGAGGGAATGGAGGGATTGAATTAGGTGGGGTAAGAGGGAGTGACACACCACAAATTAAGGGAGGGGCAAAGGCAAGAGAAGTACTATGGCAGAGGATGGGCTCTTGCATAGACCAATTGCATTGCATTCTATAGTGGTTGCTGTTTAGCATTTGCAGAGGGTGTTGTCTAAGAGAGGTGGAGAAATTTGGTTGTGGAGGCAGTGCAGAGGAGGAAGTCAGTTGTGGCTGCATCATCATCATAACCATTAATCATTTTGATGAAGGGTTTTATAGGTCTAAATTAGGGTTTTCAATGGAAATTAATCATTTATTTTTTGTGAAAAGAAGTGAGAAAACAAAAAAAAACAAAAAAAAACAATGAGTATAAATGGCATAGAGACTAGAGAGTGAAAGCTATGATTTGTTGGATTTGGTGAACAAAATAAAGAGACAAACTGGTTTGGAATTTAGAGTTGGGAAGACAAACAAGTAAGAAAGAGTTTTCTTATAATATTAGGAAAATTAGTAATCAGTTTGTTTCTTGTTTTGCTTTTTGAGTTGCAAGTGCCATTTCTGCAATTAAATTACTGTAACTGTTCCTTGCACTAACAGTTTTTATTTCATAAATTATTATACATTTTTTTATATAAACAATTATGTAAGATGACAGAGAGATTTGACATGGCATTTTTTTTTTTATGTGTCATCCATGCATTTTCAGTTAGCAAGAATTGATTACGTAGCTTGTCACGTTATTTTTCCGATCAGAAATCCGGTAAGTGATCACAAAATAATTTTTTTTTTTTAATTTTAATGACTCATCTGAAAAAAAATTTTAATTTGTGACCATATTAAAAAAATAATTAAAATTTAATGATTTTTCGGGCTAATTATCCAATAAGGCTCTTGTTGATGATAAAAATTTCTAGATAATTAATTAAAAGCCACGAATTTTGCAGATATACTGTTCAATAATTTTTTGGATTGCCTGAACCCGTTTATAGTTTTTGACTTTTTGTGTTTTTTTTGGGCTTCTTGTTCTATTAAAAAAAAAATCCAATGAATAAATTTAAAAGAAAAAGAATCCATCAAGATAAGTTATTATCAAAATCCAAAGAACAAGATTCAATTACTAATAATTACCAAAACAGCATTAAACTACTGCTAACTGTACCTTATTATTTCTTCATAGACCCTTGAGATCCACTGGCCATCGCTGGAGCTTCTCCCCAGAAACCCACGCAGACAAAGAGAGAGAACCCTCAAAGATCTCTTCTCAAATCCCAAATCTTAATTTTTAGAGAAACAGAGAGTGAATATGTCTCTAACAAGCGTCAAAATGTCTGAGGATGTGTGGTTAACTTGCCTTACCCATGCGTTGTCTACAGAAACTGAGGAGATTATGGGACTGCTTCTTGGTGATATTGAGGTTTAATTTTGTGTTTATGATTCTCATTTTTCAATTTGACCCATAAAGTTTATATCTTTGCTTATATTTATATGAATTTTAAGATTATTTTCTGTTTAATTATTTTTTTTTTTAAAGATTATTTATCGTCGTGTTGTGATTGCTGTGAAAGTAAAGTGGTAATTATGCAGTTTTTGTAGGTTTTTGTTGTCGTAATTGAAATAGGTCGGTAAGGATTTGATTGCATATATTCAAATTTTGAAGCTTTTTAAGTTCTGAATTATTCATATCTACAACTAGTTTTAAGCGTTTATTTATTTATTTCTAATCATGTGTTTTTGGGAAATAGGAGTTGAGATAGATTGGGTTTTTATTTTTTTATTTTGCCTGGTTATCCTGAATTCTTATTATCCCATCTTCCAGCTTCAAGCTTTTTGAGTTGTATAGGTTTTGTATTACCTTCTGATTTTGTGGGTTTTGAGTGGGAAAAGTACTTATTTTCTGATTTCTATGTAGATTTTTATTCAATACGAATTTTATGGGTGTTGCTATTTCCTTGGATTGCTTAATGTTTATTTTGGTTTTACTTAAACTGGGTTTTACAATTTCCGGTTCTGTTCCCTTTTTTCTAGACATTTAATTCAACTGCTGGGAATGTTGCTTCTTTAAGTTTTTTACTTCTTGTTTTGATTTAATTTCAATAGTTGACAATTTTTTTTTAGTATGTGGGTGTGTAATCTTATATCGTAATTTGGCTAATCTTTTGAGAGCTTTGATGCACTCCATTTGGCAAGTTTTAATGTTTATGCATTTAGTTATATTTGTGAAAAAATTTGAAATTGTTGTCCAGTTCTGATTTTGATATGGATAGTGGGATTTTGGTGTTTCAATGATGTTGGAAAAGTCTAGATTTGATGGTTCAGATAGATCAGGAAAAATGCTAGATTAATCTATATGCTGTTTCTATTTGTTCTTATATTTGAGATTTTGTGAATGTGTTAACTAGCCAATGTAATTGTGATACTATGGAATTAGTAGAATTATGTTTGGAACTCGGGGGTTTTACTCATTTCCAGAAAAGCTAGGACTTAATATGGAGTTTGCTATTTGTAGTTTTGGTGCTACGCGCTCACAGATGGCCTCTAGGTAGTCTCCAGCCAATTTTACTAATCAGCAGCTGACTGCACAATTTTCCTGTTCCCATCTATGATGAGCATTTTCTGATATTTTGTTATTATGGGTGTATAGAATGAAGAACCGGAGACCGCTCTGTCCAAGACCTAGCTGAACTGAATGAACCTGATTGCTGTTTTTCCGTATTCTCTTTATTTTTCTTAGGATTAGCTGAATCAGGTGAAATGGAATTGGGTGGCTGGCATCCCTGTTCTTTTTAAAGATTGCAATGTTCTTCAAGGACAGAGCTTACATATTGGTTTTCTCCAATTTATTTTTTTATTTTTATTTTTATTTTTTTGTCACAGTAACATGAGGCATTCTAATTCTAAAGGAGACAAGATGAGTGTGTTTGGGATGTTCTATTTGAGCAGTTTTTTTTTTATTATTTATTATTAGAGTCTTATTGAACTTTTTGGTTCTGCCTGATAAGCCAATGCATCTTCAAATAGCTATAGCAAAACGAAAGAGCAAAGATAGATTATTGATGCCCACTAGTTATTGTATAGCTTGTGATATTGATTTGTTCTTATCATTCTCAGCTGAAAGGTAAGTCTTTTATAATACATCAAACTTAATATGATAACACTTCTTTCTTTGGAAGTCTTGAATATGACTGAAAATCCAATATGTCAACACTTATAAAAGAGTCCATCTTCTAGGGAATAAGGTTTCATTTACTTTAAGCGTGCTTGAAGAGCCATGGAATGGAATCTCACCATTTCGCAATATATTTCATTTCTACTTTAATGGTTTCAATTTTCTGTTCTTCTTCAACATATTTATGCAAACTAAAAGAAAAGCATAAATCATCAGTTTTACTTAAATTAGCAAATCTATACCTGTGCAGTAGTGTACATGCTTGTAGATTTTGGGGTTGCGGCGCTCATTGTGCTGTCCTCTGTTGTATCCTAATTCATCAGTTCTATCTTTTCATATGGTATAACTTAGTTCTTGAACATGGTTCTAAAGTCCTTTTTCTCCCCTCATTGTTTGGGTGGACATGAGAATGTTGTATTTTGGGAAATTAGTTTCTTATGGAATCTGTTTGTTCCTCCATGCATGGGAGTGTGCATGGACTGGAGAGAAAATTCTACTTTAATGTAATGATGTTTTTCTTTCTGATGTTGGAAATGTCAGTACTCAAAAAATGGGAGCGTCACTGCATTAATCTGGGGAGCTTCACCCCAGTCAAGATCTGATCGGCGAAAGGACCGTGTAGAGACAAATCCCGAACAGTTGGCTGCTGCATCTGCTCAGGCTGAGATATCCTTAATTCTTCCTTGGATATCTACCTTTTCTTTAATAAAAGGGATGGTTAATTACCAAAGAGAGAGAGAGGTTGTTCATTGTCCTTAAAGAACACTTACTCTGTGCTGTTTCAAAATTAGCAACTTCGAATATTCTTTGTTCCTTGATCATAAAATTATAAAATTTTCCGCTTAGTTGCTAAAATTTAATTAAATCACAATTTATTCCCAAAAACTTTAAAATTTAATTGCATTTAGTCTTTGATTGTCATACTATGAAAAACTTAGTCAATCAAAATCTTATGCTTTATATGGAAGTAAGATAGGGACTAAAATTGCTTTGAAATGGTACGTAATAATTGTATTTCAAGGCAACCTCAGGTGGGTTTTCTTGTAATCAAGCTTTTTTTCTTTTGTGGGGAATGGCAGGGGGTGTCTCTGTTTTGAATAACTTCATTTTTGGCATGATATGACTTTTTTCTTTTTGTATTTTACATTGTAGTCTGCTTATTTTTTGCAGAAATGCTTCTTAAGACAAGATGGCAAAGTTAGCTTGATGAATGACTTGAATGGAATTCAATCTTCATAAATTTAGATCTGTCATGGATGTTAATTTTGTGAACTAAAATTTTCACTTGATTAAAGAATTTAAATTGTCTATGTAGGTTTTGCATATTTTCTTATGAGTCTCAGCTTAATCCAACTGGGGGGTATTGATTAAGATTGATTATTAGGACTATTCACAAACAATCATATTGATAGCCTTTCATTGTGCAGCGACAAATAGTTTTTTGACCAGTGTTACTTTCATGATGCAATGTGCATAGGCATGTTAAAAGTTGTTAACTATCCTGTATACTTTAACTATATAACACAGAATGACCGCATCAACAGGACAGACGACAAGGGTGATTGGATGGTACCATTCACATCCTCATATTACAGTTTTCCCTTCTCATGTAGGTAAGTTTTTTAAGTTCAATAAATTGGATTAAAAATTTGAAGAAATTTTTAGTGCCTCTCCTGATCAATGCTTTATTTTTCTCTTGGCTCTCTACCTTTGTGTAATGAAGTTGAATTGATAATCCATTTGCAATAAAACCTTTTATGTGATATTGTTTATTGATTAGTAGATTTTTTTTTTTTTTCCGTTATGTGTTATAATTGGTTACTAGAAATTTGAAGCCACTCCTGTCCTCTGCCTTCTGGCTTCTGCAGATGTGCGGACTCAGGCAATGTATCAACTTCTAGATCCTGGGTTTATTGGGCTGATATTTTCCTGTTACAGTGAAGATATAAATAAGGTCTGCACTAGATGCATTATATATAGTGGGTTGTCTACCAAAAATGTTTCTATCATGGCCAAAATGGAACTCGCTCTGGTTAATTTCAGGTTGGGAGAATCCAAGTCATTGCTTTCCAGTCCTCAGATGGGAAGCAGAATAATGTATCAAGACCTATTTCTGCATCACTTGTAAATAGAAGTTACATCGATGTTGAATCATCTTCAAGTTTCTCAGAAAATACATCAGTGAAATCTGGATCTGCAAGAGTAGAGAGCCCTGAGCAAGACACTGGTGATTCAAGAACAGCTGCTGGATCAAGTAAGGTATACATTTGATTCTCTATCTTGGGATCGCCACACTCTTATTATAATTGTCAGGGATGGAGTTTGGAAAAAGAGTTGCACCTTAGTCAGGGTTTATTATGCTGATTGTGGTTTCCTAATTCTCTTGAGATTCCGATTGTCTTTGAGTGCCCAGACCAGGGATTGCTGCCACTTTCCAGACACATACTTGTGCCTGATTCCCAGGTTCTATTTCCTGACATCATTTTGTCAGAGGGATTTTTGGTGGCAGTAAAATAAAAATTTATAACTAAGTGAAATGATGGAATTTGTAGGCCTTTGCTATTTATGGTTTTAAAGCAATAATGCATGTGTGCTATGATGGGCACTAGTATATGCTTTATTTAAGGCCAAATGCATATTTTTTCCCCCATGAACTTGTCACTATTGGTCATTTTGCCCCATGACCTTTAAAAGTAACCAACTTAATACTCAAACAAGCTAAATAGAATCAAAAAGCACCTAAATATCCAGGGCTGAAGCGCATGAATTACACGCATGCTGAAGTGGACAAAATATATTTTTTTAAACTTTTTTTTGTCTTCTGTGAAATTTTTTCCCCTATCAATATGAACAAAAAAGATATACAAAATTATAACAAAAAAGTTATAGATACCATCCTCTGTATCTATCTTCCTTAACAAAATTATACAAAATCTTTCATGGCTAAAATCAAGAAAATTATATAAATTTATTATTTTCTATTGTACATTTTATGCACCCAACAGGTGATTTACTCTCGAACACTACAAAGATTGATTATAAAAATAAAAAAAAAATAAAGAAATTAGCAGAAGTTCCGATATGAAATGTGTAATAAAAAGATCAATCAAGAAAAGCTTAAAAAAAAACACCTGAATTATTTTCTAGAAAAAATAAGAAGAATTGTTTTGTTACCTTTTTAAGAAGGGAAAGATCTAAAAGAGTTTCAGAATTTCCTATGCCAGCGTCTCCTTCTCTCTCGTTCTGTGATTATATAGACTTTAACAGTTTGAAGGGCTGGTTTGTCTTTTTATTTTGATTGTCCTTCACCCCATTTTACTGGGAATTGGTGAAGAGCTATTTGCTATTTGGTTTGAAGCTCTCTCAACCTTTATTTGGAAAAATCGAATTCAAGCGTTAAAAATGGGAAATCATGTTCTTCAAATTCAATTTTTCGGTGACAACCATAGAAATTAATCCACCACCAGTGGCACCTAAAATGTCATCTTTAACGGTGGTTTGCAGAACTTGTATTTGGCCACCAGTACCCACATCTAGCTTCATATTTATTTATTTTTTCTATGGGTATGGGTATGGTTACCACAGTCCCAAAAAATAAGAAGAAGAGATAAATGAAATTGGTAGTTCTCATCCGGCAATGAGGATGGTGAGGTGGCAACAGCGAGGCTGTGATCTGTGCAGGTGAGTAGGTGATAACTGATCGGTAGAAAAGAGTAGCAGTGGTATTTGTTTTTGAAGAAAAATGAGATAGACGGTGAAGGAGAGATGAGAGGGAATGAATTTTTTTTTTGTTTTATTTAGTTTTAATATAAAATAATATTTTTTAATTAAAATAAATATTAGAATATAATCTTTTAGGCATTTCACGTGCTTTTGTTGCGCATGTCTTCACTCGTCTTGCTGACTTGGACAATTAGGTATTCAATAGGTTCAATTTGTTAAGTTTAAGTATTAAATTGGTTAATTTCAAAGGTCGGGGAAAAATGACCAATCGTGGAAAGTTCAGGGGGAAAATATGCATTTGGCCTTTATTTAATGATAGATCCTTATGTTATGAAGAAACATGATCACACTCCTTTCTCTTTTCAACTGTTAAATTTAAATTTAACCTCCCTGCTCCCTCCTACACCAAAAAAGCAATAAAACATGCCTGATCACATTATATTTTTTTACGATTGTTCTTTAGATCTTAGGATGATACCGTATGGTTTCCAATAATGCACATGCTTCAGATCTTGAGATAATACTATTTCCACTTTATTGGTACATCCTTTAAATGTTACAGATATGAATGACAGGGTGGAGTAAGATCTTTGGACTTGGGGGATTTCTTTGCAAATGCTGATGCCAGCTATGTTGGAAGAGAGAGAATTGGAGGCAGCTATCCTGCCGGAAATTCAGAAAATACAATTGATGATATAGACCCCATGGATATGTCAGAAAGTATGCAAGAAGCTATGCACCGTTCAAATTTGGAAATGAGGTATGCTAACTTGAATGTATTCTTGGTCACTTGGTTCCCCAAGATTCTTCTAAGTGGAGTTTACAATCTGCTATCATAGCATGTAAATATATGATTGATCGCTGAGAATATTTAAAAAAAAAAAAGAACAAGAACCTTCTGAAGTTACAGACTATATTAAATGTATATGTGCTTGTGGTAATGGTCATTCATTCATTTTTATTAACCAACTTATAACATCCTATCTTTTCTGCCAACAGTGGTGCAGAATACATCCGAAAAGAAATTCCTCTTCAGGTTTTGCCCACCTCATCTCTGGTCAATCTTGATTCACCCCTGATGTCATTTACAGATTTGCAACGTGTATTATATGAAGAGGAGCGGGGAGCATATAACCAAGCTATCTTGCAAAATATGCGGTGATCCTAATTATACTTTCACAACCATGCCATTTTTTTTCATTTTTATGTCTTCATTTTTCTTTTTTATTCAGTCTTCTAATTTGCTGTAATTTTTCACAGGGATGGAAAAGTACATCCTCTTACATTTGTACATCACACTGCGACATATCAAGCTTCCATGTGCAAATTGATTGAATATTGGTTAGAAACAGTGAGCCAGCTTTTTTTTCTTCTCATTCATTCTTTTTTTCCTGTAGTTTATTTCCAGCAAATACTTACTACTTTTGAAACATGTACAGTTTAAGTCCTGCCATAAATGCACTCCAGGATCGCTTGAGAGAGAATGAAATTCGGGTATGAATGAAATTAAATTTTTATTTGATAGGCTGCAAGGAAGGCTTATGATTAGCATAGCCATTTTTTCTCTCCCCCTTCAAAGTGAAATTGTCTGGTGCAAGAGTTAAATTCTTTGGCTTGCAACTAAGATGGTACTTAGAGCAACATCATACAAAAATGCTGAATGGTAGGATTGTCTCTGGAGTCCTTATTCCAGGTTTCTACTTTGTGACCAGAACCATGCATTGGCATTAGTTTTTTATTCCTTCAGAATATAGATAGATATGATACTCCATTTTAGATGCACTCATACTTAAGTTATGAAAGCTTCATATCGCATCTAAGTTTTAGCGCTGAAATTGCATTTCTGCATGCAGTTTCCAACCCCCAATAAAGCAATAATCAATGTAAATAACATCCTGTTGGTAATCTATTTGATCTAAATTGTTTTTGTTCTTATTATTCTTTGACTGGGCTGCTTTTGCTGAAACAGTCAGCAATGCTGACCGATGAAGCCAAGATATTGGAGGCTGAAGCTTCTAAAGTGAGTGAACCCGCTTCCAGATCTCCCCGTCATGCTCCATCTCATAGTCTCCGAGGAAGTGCAGCATCAGGTCAGAGAGACTCGCTTGGTTCATCTGAATCTCTTGGTGTGAGGACTGTTGCTAGTCCTAGTAGCCGAACCAGAACTGGATCTTAATGGAGCTCCGAATTAAGCCTCTTTTGCATTTTGTAAGTGTTTTGTCTGGATGTCACATTTGTCGCCCCACTTCTTTTCATATTAGCTATTTATATGTTATAGACATTGGTGCAACTCTAGAATTCGGAGATATGATACATCATGGAACTTTGCGACCTCAAATCGTAAGATGTTTCCTGATGTATATGCCTTGAAAATCTGATAATTGATTGCTTTCTTAATTCTAATAATTGATTGCTTTCTTCATATGGGCCCATCTTAAGGTTCAAAAGTTTTCAAGAGTTAGCCAGAGAAACTTTTGCAACTTGGTTGGCTCTTGGCATCCCATTTCGGCTGAGTTCTAATTGCAGCATCAGAGGAGAGCCTCTTCCTGTGCATTTATGACCTCTTCTGAGAAAAGGATTGTTGGGAGGAGCTAGGCTATCTGCAGTGAGCTCTAGTATGTAGGATGTATATATTTCCTTCTGGGTTTCGTATAACACTGTTCTCTAACAGTACATACCCCTTTTTTATGGGCTTTTATAATGCATGGGATTCTATATTTTACTGTTTTCCTTGGTGGATTTATAATGTTTTCCAATTGCCGTAGAGAGCATCCCCTTGCTTGTAAGTTGTAGTCTCCCTTTGTAATTTTAATTGAATTGTTGTGCATTATTTATCAATTTTTTTTTTACTGGCTCCAGATCAGGGTTATAGTTTTTGATTATTTCAAGATTTATATATCCGTTCTCAAGAGTTGGAAAAACAGGCTTTGCTTGCATGAACGAGGAATTGGATAAACTGATATGAACATATTCATGACTAGTGTGAAATTGCTGAATTTTGGTTATTTTTCTGGAAACGCCTCGCATGCAAGTATATTCTTATAAAATTTCATTACAAAGCATTGATAGCAATAAATTTTACGTCATGTCATGTATATGAATTATGACATTAATACTATTGTAAGTAGCAACACCTGTATATGATTCAGAAAATTTTGTAAAAATTGCATATATGGTATTATTCTGTTACTGCTTTACAAAATGGGAGAGATCTAAAAGATCAAGGGAAAGGAATATATATATAAGAAACTATCGTTAACATATTGGTTTCAGATATTGTTACTTATATCTTTATTGATTAAGATTCGATTCTCATATTAGTAATCAACAGATAATTCTTAAACGTGTGAATTGAATGTGGAGAATGTACAGGTACATCTTGATTACTTAACAACATATATTCCAATCAATTAAGCGAAGAAATAAAGTGGAAGTAGTTTTTTTTTTTCCTTGCCAAAACACATGAGCATGCACACAATAACACAAACATTTGTTGGGTTTGATTTGGATTTGGAAGTGTTAAATATATATATTTATATATATTTTTTTTAAAAAAAGCAGAAATGAATAGTAATAATGAAGTTGGTCGTGGTCATATGCATGGGTGTGATTCCCAATAAGAGAATCGAATCAGCACCACTTATCTTTACTCTTCTTTACAGTTTGCCCCTCTTTCTCTCCTTCCCCTTTACCCTTCTCCAAGAGAATGGATTCCAGACCTATTTTTTCATTTTCATGTTTATATATACATATATATATATATATATTGTTTCTTTGAGAGAGCTTATAGAATATAGAGAGAGCAGCCGCAGATATAAAAGGAAAAATAAAGAAAAAGGTGGTCAAAATTGAAACCTCGAAGACTTGTTATTCCATCATTAATTTCCAGCTTCAAACTATCTTTATTGAAATTCACCATTTTGCCTTTCTCTTTTTCTTTTCTTTGTTTCTTGTTTGCTAATTGCTATTATGTCTCAAAAAAATCTCTTCTTAATTATTAATTAGCTACCCAGTAGAAAAAGAAAGATGCCTTGTTGTATTCCATTAGTATTCTATAGATCATTCCTCTCTCTATATCCATTGTATTGTATGGCTTTTTCACCTAAAAAGAAAAATATGTGTGAAAACTTGAAGCTTTTAATTCTTAGCTCAATTTCTTAATTATTTTTTCTTTTCATTCAGTAGTATCCTACTCTAGTATTGAAATTGTTTTCAAAATTATAAAATTAACAACTATAAAATAATAGAAAGTGATTAATAATGATTTAGTTATTTTAAATCTTTTTACAGACTTAGCTTATGAGCACTTTGAATGAAAAAAAAAAAGAATTTATATAGTCGATTCTAATTAATTTGAGACTAAGACTTAATTGCGTTGAATTAACATCTATAAAAATAGTATGTTAATTAACATGCATGATATATATATATATATATATATATATATATATATATATATATATAAAGAGAGAGAGAGAGAGAGAGAGAGAGGAAACAAAAGTAATTCAATATATATTCTGTTATTGGAGGGGAACCAAAGGAAGGAAAAAGGGAATATTCATATTTGTAAAGCAACAACAATTTTACCCTTCATGCATTTGCTTTCACTTTGCTGATTCTCAAAGTATATAATTGACAGAGACACTAGCTTATATCAGCTACCCCTCATCCAAATAATTGAGCTAAGAAGTGGACCTGCATGTCTTCAATTTTGTTTGAATTGATTTTAAGTATGAAAATTAAAACTCAATTGAGTTTAATTTTAATTTTTTAATTTTCAAGTCTCAAATTTTATTTTTTATTGGATTCAACTCGAGTTTAATTATGTATAGACTTTGAATTTTAGATAAAATTAAATTAAAAATTAAATATTTTATCAATATATATATTTATTTGAGTATTAAAGAGTTTATTTTTTTTAAATAAGATTTCACAATATAGGATAAATTAAAAATCAAATATTTTTTTTGGGGGCCATTTCATGATTTGTAAGCTAGCTAAGCTAAGTAGTGATTTGAGGGACCCAGATAAGTATGGTCAAAGGACCTTTTGCAGGCAGAGCTCTCGTGGTTGATCAATTGATCGAGTTAAAGGATATTTTTTTTTTTATCCTCAATCTATTTGTTTTGTTTTGTTTCGTTTTTGTTTTTGTTTTGTCTCTATGATATGTCTTATTATGTAGATTGAATGCGACCACCTAAAGCTTCACTTTGCTTCAACTTATAACTTCAGTTTTGACTGCCAACTCTCTTTATCTTTGTGCATGCATGTGCATGGAATTTCATGATATGACTTTTTTTTTCCATTTTAGGAATGCATTTGCATAATATTAAAGCATGAATTTCTTTTTCTCTTAAGAATTTTCAATTGAAATATATTCAGATTTTCTCTTAATATATAAAATATTATATGAAAAAAGTCTCATATTCATTAAAATATAAATATATTAAATAATTAATATAAAAATAGACTCTCATTCTTAATAAATTAATTTTTAAAAGTTAATTTTTCCATATCTATATTAAAAATTCAATATAGTATCAGAATATTATCAGTCCTTATACAATTTCTTATTATATTATAAATTAAATTGAGTTCAATTCTCTTTTTTTATTCGGTATGAGTTTATCCTCAAGATTTAAAATTTATTCTTTATCCAGTGTAGATTTTCCATAGACTTTTATTTTTTTTACTTGGTATTGCATATTCTAAATTCTATCTTAACTTTAGTTAATATCATAAATTTATAAGTATCAACTAAATTTATCAAAAATTATTTTCATTTAATTGCCACTTGGGGGGTTATTAAAAATATTATATGGGAAAAAGTTTCAATTTGATTAAATACAAACATATTAAGTGATTAATATAGAAATTGACTCTCCAATCTTAATAAGTTAATTTTCTAAATATAAAATAATTAATGATGACTGAATATATGATAAATTTTAATCTGACTCGAATTTATCTTTTAAAATTTAATTTATAATTTATTCGAATTTATAATATGAAATAATCTCAAAATCAAATTAATAAATATGAAATTTTTTCCCCACTTCATATATATATATATATATTGAAAAAGAAGGGCATGCAATAATGAAAAATCACGAGTACGTTTATAATTGTAAGAGCAATTGTGGTTCTCAATTTTCACGTCAAGAAACCCTAAAAGAAGTGAAATGGCCAAAGTAATTTGTTCAAAATTTCGAGTCTTATTGGAATCGTAGCAGCTCCAATAATTTGTCTCCTTTATATCTCTCTTTTTCCTACTTTAGATTTTGTTTTTTGATTATATATATATATGTGTATATTCCCATTTATCAAGGTTTTCAAGCAAGCAGGTGAAGAAAACGAAAAAGTTATAATTCACTTTATTCCCCCATTTTATTCTAATCTAACCATGTATATAACCACCCTCACCATATCTATCACATTCACCATTTCCTTCTTCTTCTTCACCTCTCTCTTTCAAATTCAATCCCTTTCTTTGTTATCTAATTAAGCCTCTCTACTTCAAAGGTTAGCATATTTTTAATGGGTTTCTTTAATATTTGCTAGCAATTATGCTAAAATTTGTTCTTATTGAATAGTATTTTGTAATTATCATTGGATAGATTTTGCAACAGTTATGGTTATATTACTTGCTAGTTCATTTAGATTAATAAATTTTAATTTCTAAACGCCAGAGTTAGTATTCATATGTTGAAATATTAAGTTCAAGTTTTAATAATAGAATTAAATTAAACAAAAAAAGAAACATGTTAACTATTCAAGTGATATAATAGTGCATTACGTTGTGCTATAATGTATATAATGTTGAAGGTGGAAATTTTGAAATTGGATTATTATACTCAAATTATTTTTATGCACTTATTATTATATGGATTAATGAGGTGAATGTGGTATGATGTGCTTAATTAAATTAATACTCCTAGTTAATAGAAATTTAGGCAAAGAAGTGGCTGAATTCAATGCAAAAGTTGTGATAAATAACAGCTTAATTGCATTAATTAATTTAATATATTTTATGCAGAGGAAAAAAACAATGAGTAGGCCAGGAGATTGGAACTGCAGGTCATGCCAGCACCTCAACTTCCAGAGACGGGAGTTGTGCCAACGCTGTGGAGAATCCAGATCCGGAGGAGGAGCTGACTTAGGAGGTTTTGGAGGGCGAGGTGGCGGTGGGTCATCATTCGGGTTCATGACAATTGGGTCAGATGTCCGACCAGGTGATTGGTACTGCACCGCCGGCAACTGTGGGGCTCATAACTTTGCTAGCCGTTCGAGTTGCTTTAAATGTGGAGTCTACAAGGATGATTCTGCCACTGGTGGTTTTGATTCTGACAATATCCCTCGCTCTAGAGGCTTTGGCGGTGCCAGCAATCGCTCTGGATGGAAATCTGGAGATTGGATCTGCACTAGGTTTTTTTCTTTTTTCTTTTTTAAAATTTCCTTTAGTAAATTCACTGTGTTACTTTACATAATATGATGCTAAAAGCTTCATTCTAAGTGTATATTGAACTTTATTTTTAGAGTTCAAATCTTTTATTTTCATATATGTATTATTTTCTTTCTCATACTTATATCGACATTCAAGAAGATAAAAGATTCAAATTGCTTGCTATTTTTTTGCATGTAATTTAATATCTAATTAATTGATTGATTGATGTGGAAATGCAGGTGGGGATGCAATGAACATAACTTTGCTAGCAGAATGGAGTGTTTCAAATGCAGTGCCCCTAGAGACCTTAGTAACAGAACTTCACACTAGACTTGTTTTCTCCATTTCAGGGTATAAATAATTTTACTCATATATTAATTAATTAAGTTATTGTTTAATTTATTAGGCTGCCATGTAAGAATCTTAATTAATTAACTTATTATTTGCAGGTATTGCAGCAGCAACCAAGAAAGACAATATTAGTTAAAGAATATCACTATATATATATATTTTTTATTATTATTATATTTCTTTTGGGTGTTAGGGTTCTTGAGGGTGTTACTAAACATAGTTTAAGCCTATGTTAATCACTCTCTAAACTATGTATAACCCCTTTGGCATTTTGTGAACTGTGAGGCTTCCAATTCAAGAAGTATATCATTGTACTTCTAGCTAGTGCTTTTAATATTACTATATATATATATATATATATCTTTTGTAGCCAAGTGAGGGGAAAAATCTACTACCCAATATATAAATTTCCCTTTTGTTTTTAATTTAGACTTTATTGTATGGTGCATGGTTTTCTTAAAAGAAGATGATTCTGCTCTTCTTTTCATTATTTGAAATGATTGTTATCAACTTCATATCTCTCTCTCTCTCCCCCCATAAATATTTGTAATTTATTTGAGTGTATACATATATAATCTGGCATCTATAATTGAAGGCTGCTTTCATGGATAGATGTTCCAAAAAAAATAGAAAAAATAAAGAAGTTTTGTTAGTGGTTTATGAAAATCTTGAAACATAAATCAAAGCAACACATATCAAGATTCAAGAAAGCATTTTTTGTCAAAAAAGAAGAAGAAGAAGAAGAAGAAGAAGAAGAAGAAAGCATTTGAAAGATTAAGGGACTATATATCTTTAACTTTAGGTTCTATCCAAAAAGGAATAATGCCTCAAGATTCAAAGGATATGATCAGCAAAAGATTCAGAATTAATTATTTATGAGTGCTTACTAATTAAGCATCAATTGTCTAATTAAATCAATTGCCAATAATACCAAGTGATCTAATGGAATGTTGTTAATATTCTACTTGAAGTGCAAAAACTTGGGGCAAAGGGGAAAAAAAATTATTTCATTATGTATTCTATTTTCTATATCATGTTTTTTTTTATATGTCATATCACTTATATATAAAAAATATTATCTATCAAAACACTTTAAAAAATAAATAATATAATATATAAAAAAAATATGAAATAAAAAATCTGACATATAATTTAACAAAATATAAAAATAAAAAAAAATTAAATAACATTTAAAAAATTAATAATATTAAATTTTACGATAAAAATTTAATAAGAGAGATATCTAAAATTTGAATCTTAAAATTAATATAACATTGGATTCCCTTCATTGACCTACAAATGTGCATCTTGAGAAAGCAACTAGACAATCATGGATGTCTCCTCTAGCACTAAGGTATAAATTAGGCTTTAAGCAATAAATTCTTGTCTTCCTTTTCAGGTAGCTTTATACATTTGATAGGTCTTTTAGAATATTATCCAATGAAAAAGCATAACATTATCAATGTCATAACTTTAATTTTGATTATTAATTAACAAGTATCTATATGTTATAAATAAAGGCAATTGAAAGGTAAATCTTTCCCTTTAAAGGACATTTTAAAAAACCTTTAGCCTTTAATTAACTAAAAACTTTGCTTCTTACATATATCAATTTAGAAAACAATTTAACAGTAAACAATTGAAAATTTATCAATTTTTAAATAACATTTATTTTTTATACATAAAAATTTGTTAATTTTATCCTTAATATCTTATATTAAGGTATGCTTGAGTATTAAACTATTAGTTTTTCTAACGAGTATTCTAAAAATAATAATTAAAAATTAAAAATTTAAATAATATTAAATAAATAAATTTAAAAATTAAATGAGTAAAAAAATATGATTTTAATCTATTATTTGAAATATAATAGTGATTATAATGAAGTACTATTCTATTAAAATTTTTATTTTTTACTCGTTTAATTTATTTTATATTAATTTATTTATAATTTTTTAAAATATCTATTTTATAATCATATTTTATATAAAATAATTATTTTTAATAACACGTATTAGAAATATCATTAAACTATTAATTTTATATCTCAAACAATGTAAACATTATGTTATTTGATTAATTGGGCCTTTTAACTGGACATTTTGTTCGAATCAAGCTTAGGCCCATAATTTTGTCTTGAAAACTTTTTGTAGGCTCAAACAATTGGACCAATGCCAAACTACTCGGGAGGCTTACAAATTGAGAGTTATTTTCCTGTCAAAATTCGATAATGATAGAGAGTTAGAAAGTTAAAAGGTTGAATTAGAGTTGAAACAGTTAAATTAATATAAAATTAAAAATAATTAATTTTAATATTATTTAATAGAAAAAATATATATTAATTTATTTTTTTATTATATAATAAAAAAATAATTTAATTAAATTTAAAATAATAATAACTAATTATTATAAAATAAAAATTATCATAATTAATTTTACATAAAATCATAAAAAATATTTTTTTTATATCATATATTATTATATAAAAAAAATTTAACTCGTGTATCATATTAGTTATTTTTTAATTTTTTAATATTTAAATAATTTTACCATTAAAAAAAATTAACAATAGTTAAATTATAATTAAATTAAATATATAATAAATATAAGATATATTATAATTATATTACATATTAAAAACATGATAAATAAAATATATTTATATAAAATAAATAAATTAATACACATTAGTTAACAAATATATTAAATAATAATTAAAATAAAATTTCAAATCATATATATATATATATATATATATATATATATATATTAAGGGTCTATTAAATTTAATGAATTTTATTATTTTAAAATTTTAATAGTATAATTTATTTATTAATTAAATTATCTGATAATTAAAAATATTAAGTTTGAGAAATAATAATAAAACTTATCTTTTAGCACAATGGAAAAAATTTTTGAACACTTTTGAAAATATTTTGAATTCGAATTTCTTTAAGTATAATGATTTATTAAAAAAATTTTAAGAACAAAATGACGTTATTTTAATAAAAATTTTAAAAAAAATAATAAAAAAAAATATGACCCTCTCAAACTTGAAAAATCGATATGATTTGATAAATTTTGATTCGATTATTTAGAGACAGATAAAAGAAACTAATCGGTTGAACTTATAATTTTATTTTTGATTTTTTCAATTTAACTGATCGATTCTGTCTGATTTTGACAACCATGTAATTATGAGAAAAATTAATTTTTCATATTTTTAGATAAATTATACATCAACATGAGATGATATATATATATATATTACTAAACGGATAACATAAAATCCATTGGAATTAAAGAAATAAATCACCTAAATTATATTTGAAATTAATTTTTATATGTTATTATAGTGTAATTGATATGTCCAATAATTTCTTTAAAATTTTGGCAATCCAATAGAAAGTCTCAAAACTAATTTTTATAGAAAAATATTGAATTTTTAAATTCAATTAAGTTTTTTTTTTAATATTTGATAATTAAATTTGTTTTTAATAAGTAGTAAAATATATTTATTCTCAATCGAATTTTTAATTATTTTTTTATAAAATTTTTTTTGATAAAATTTTATTTTAATAAAAACTCAATTTAATAATTAAGTTGTCCAACACACCTCATATATATTTATACATATAATCATTTGCTCAATTTGTAATTCAATTTTGTTTCTTTTAAATTTTTTTATATAAATTTAGCTATAATCAAGACAACTCTTTTATTTTTTTTTTAATTATATTTTTATACTTTTCATTATTTTTTTTTTTGCAATCCATGATTTGAATAAAAATAAAAAAATATATATTTTTTAAATTATAATTTACTAAATTTAAAATAAATAAAAATAATTTGGCAAAAACATTTTAATTGCAATGTCAAACACGTAGTTAAAATTGATAACAATTGATTCTCCAATTATGAATTTTCTTAATTAAAATGAGAAAAAAGAAAAATTGATAATAATGTATTATTTCAAATAATTTTATTTTGAAAAATAAAAATAAAATATCTTCATTTAATATTTTTTTACTGAGAATAATAATTTTTAAATATGCAAAATAAATGGAGAAAATAAATAAAAAACACAAAAAAAAATATAGTTGGCAAACTATTCCAGTGGAGTGCTTATGCACCAGCAGTAGTGTTTGACATTTGGGCAGCTTCCTCTCGTGTTGTCCTTGAGGGGTTTATGAGGGATTGGGGGTGGTTTATACAGTAGTTCTTCGTGTAGCTTATTTTAGTGACTTAAAAATTTTTAAAAAATTATATTTTGATAGTATTTGATGTAATGAATTTATTGATATTTTTTTTATATTAAACAAAAATCATTTGGATTGCTAAAAATGTATTAGAAATTTTATGTATTATATTTAAAAGTCTAGATTTAACGCATTTTTAATATATTTTTAGCAGTTCAAATGATTTTTATTTAGAATGAAAAATATATCAATAGATTCATTACATCAAACACTATTAAAATATAATTTTTTAAAATTTTTTTAAAAATTTTTAAATGGCTAAAATAAACTATATGACAATTACTGTGTAAAAATACATTTCTCTCAATCGGACTGTTGAGGATTTGCTGTGATAAAAATATAGTTGAGGGCTTGTTGTGATAAAAATATAGTATGAGCACTGTGTTGTCAATATATATTTTTAGATTTATTTAATTTTTATTTTATAAAAGAAAATTATTATATTATGAATTTTAAAAATTTTTACAATTTTTTTTTAGATTCTAAAATGGATACCTACTGTGATTTTAATACAGCCCCTTCCGTTTATGAGTTTGTAACGGGTCTCTCTATGCTTCTCCGTCTCTGTCTCTGTCTGCTCTTTCTTGCGCTTATTTGAGCTAAAAGCCACAATTCTAATGGTTTTAGGAAACCCAATAGCCACATACTCTCTGTCTTCGTATATTCTGGATATTTAAAATTGGATTTGAACTGGGTTTTGTTATATTCTGGAGTCTTCAATACTTATCTGGATTCTTACATATTCAGGGGTTCCATGGCATCCCGTGAGTCCCTTTACCCATTGTATTATGTGATAGTGTTTGACATTGATTTTAATTCATGCTGTGACTATGTTTTAGTCGATGCTTGTTGATGTATTCAGCTGAATCTGTCAATCTGGCATTTTAGTGTATATATATATATTAATTTGCTTCAAAAATCTTTACGCTTTCTGCTTTGAATTTGATTGTTTTTATTTAGTTGGAAATACAAAGCTTGCTTCTTGCTAGAAAATATGAGGAAAACCTCAAATTTCGATAAAAAGTGGAAGAATTTTGTTTCAATAGTTCTTATGGAGTCATTTAGTTCAAAGGGTGAATGCCATGCTGACAAACTTGATACAATTAAGCGGATAATATTTCTCTTCCTTATTGGCATAGAAAAGCGCTGGCTTTCATATGAATTTTGATGAAGAATTTGGAACAATTTGCTCTGGCCTTGGGAACAATTTCCTCTGGGTTCTGACTGTTGCTTGCTCATGTTTGGCTTGATGTGGTCATGATAAACTTCTAGTTAATGATAAACCTTTTTGCAATGCATTGACACATTCCTCATATGAGCTTATAATATTTGCCTAAGTATCATTGTTACTCTTAGTTTTTAGTTTTAGATTGACGATGCAATCCAGCATGAAACAATTTTTACTGGAGAGAATTGACATACTGTATGTAGAGCTCTTTGGATTGGAACTTCATTGGCATTATTAGCTAGAGAACATTCCTATTTCTAGTACCAGGTCCTATATACTTAGGTTTTTCTATAGCTCGAGATATTGTATTGCAAGAGGACTCGTGCATGCTCGAGCATGTTTTCTTTGTACTTGTGCTTCAAATCAAAAGAAAATGCATGGGGTATAATGAATCATTGATGTTTGTGACTATGGGATGGCAGTGCTTCAAATCAAAAGAAAATGCATGGGGTGTAATGGATCATTGATGTTTGTGACTATGGGATGGCAGTGCTTTCAACAAACAATGGGGATAATTGTTTATATTAGACTGTTGCATACTGAGTAAGACAAAATGAATGAATGTGATCCTATAATAGAATTCAGATTTAGAGGAGGTTTTATTATCTTCTTGTTTTTAATTTAATGAAATTCTATTTCCTGTCCAAAAGGAATTGAAATAACATTTAATAATTCCGCATATATTATACAAGATTTTCACATGCTTTAGTTGTTCAGTCCTTACAGGTAGCTTAGGAGCTTCAAATATTAAACTTTCAAGGTTGGATTTCAGCAGAGCAAGAGTTGGTCATGTACAGCAATGGAATGGCATAAGAACATGGACAGGAAGGAGACAACTACAATATGCAGGTGTCGCTATGTCAAATGAACCAAAAATAATATTCAGTGTCCGTTGTGGTCCAACTATAGAAACAGAAAGTAAGTGCTTTTCCTTGAGTACATTCGGTAACTGTACACTCTTGCTTAGGGTAATTGTATTTCCAACTTTTGGTAGATAAGTAAAGTTCAAAATCATTAGTTTCCATCCCCTAAAAAAGCTATATGAATAGTTGGTTTATTTAGTTATAATGATCTGGTCCATCTCCAGATACATCGTCCCTTTTTGCCCATTAAGGTTCACAACTTTACTTTAAAAATGCGCCACCCAGGATTGGTTCCTATATCTTCCATAACCTAGGTTTGGCCATTGTATATTGCATGTGGGATTACCTGGCAATGAAATTATGATAGTATCCCTTTTCTAATTTTTGTGTCCTTGCCACCTCTACAAAGGCCTTGATGTGCAAGGTTACTGCTCTGCCTAGGAGTAAACTGGCTTTGAAGCCACTTTTCCCTATTAACAGCATGCGGTTTAAATTTTTGTGCTGCATGGATGTTTTCCAACATTTTTGTTGGGCTGAGTTCACATTGCTAGTTGGTATATGCATGAGCTGTAGAGTATTTCGTGAAAGATCCCTGCTCCATTAGCGCTATGGAAAGCAATATTGACATCTAGAAGTAATGGACTTATTAGCTAGTGAATTATGGGACTGATAAAATGAGGAAGACTGGAAGAGAAAGGGCATATAATAATTATTGTGAAGCTCATTTTGACTTACAATGGTAAGGTTTCCCTCCCAAGAAGTGGGGATTATGCTAACTTCAAGAAGGTGATGCATGCTGATAGAATTCTTTATCTGTGATAAAGGTTTTCTATCAATGCATGCACTCCCATCCCGGCCATTGATCAAATCGTTTGTGCACCTTATCTGACCTATTTATCGATTCTTTTTATATAGTTGAGTGGTTCAAGGACACCTCCTTTTGCATTATGTTCTTCTCAGAACATTTCACAAAGGTAACCAAATCATGGGAATCCTGTTAAGAGAGTATTGTTTGTCGTTGTGCTTTGTGCTAGTTTGTAACTAATGTTACATTCTGGCTGCCTTCCCTGGAGTAAGCATAATCACATATGGAAAAAGCTTGGAAATCCTTTTGATGCTGTAATATTTATATGTTATACAGATACTTGTTTATTGAATTTAAATGCTATGGTTTCTCAAAATACTTGTGAATCTAACTTTCAAAAAAATTTGAAGAATCTGTCCAATTGATTGATTAATGGTTGAGTTTGTGTTTTCAGTTGCTCTGTAGCTTATATTACATGCTTTTTTTTCTAGCTCCTACAAAAAGAGAATACCGTAGCAAAGAGACTAAATCATCTGGCTTGACAAGCCAACTTATTCCAAACTCATCTGAGGTGAGTACCATTACCATGCCATTAGTTGTCTTGAGTATTAAATCATGAATGCCTCGTCTTCTCCATGTTCATTGTAATATTTGTTGCTACTAGAGTTCTGAAATATGTAGTTTGTATGATTTCATAAATGGTGTTTATCTAGGCTTCATATATATTTTTTACAGTACTGATATCGAACTGCATAACACTGAGTTTGGCCTGGCTTATTTGCTGCCTTATCTTTTATATGTTCTCAGTTGAGGTTGTTTGTGGAAAGAAGTATTCATTTTAATGGTGGAAATAAATTCTTATTTTTCCTTGTTTTTCTGTGAATTTCCAAGAAAATCTTCCTGGAGCCTCTTTAAGCTGTATAACGAATATGATACAAACTTTTGAATTTACATAAAACACTAGGGACATGTGCATGTTGAAGGTGAGAATAGAGGGTAAGTACCATTTATAACTTCTTCATGAGACTAGAAAAATCTAGAGTGATGAGCCCTTTCTTTCTTAATTATCCTAAACATTGCCCTTATACCATAAGCTTATTGAAATGAAGGTAATTGTTTTTTGCAAACTTAGGTAAATTATTGTATTCTGTATTCTGTATTATGTTACTTTTACCCACCCGCCAAACCTTCCTTCATTTTTTGTTTCAAGTGTGATCTGAGTGCTGCATATAGATGTCTCTGTATGGTGCACAACAAAAATATATGCAAGTTTCTATTCGGCTTGACACACATTTATCATTTAAATTTCATCTGCAGATTGAATCTCTGCTCACCGAAATATGCAATACAACTTCTATTGCAGAGTTTGAATTGAAAGTAAGCAATCATAAACTGCTTTGTGATTTTTTTTTTAACTTGAATGTAATTTGGATTTCTTAGCTCCATTTAAAATTTTTCTGATATTTCTGGTCTCTCTTCTTCCTTTTTCCTGCCTGTTGTTAGGTTGATGGATTTCAGCTATATATGAAAAGGGACTTAACTGAGAAAAGAAAACGCATTCCTACTCTTGCTCCTCCTCCTCCTGCCACTGCTCCTGCTCCTGTTAGCATAGATACAACTATCAAGGCACCTGATCTAAATGGGTCAGTTTCTTCTACATCTTTGTCTATCTCCAAACCAGTACCTTTTTCAGGGGGCATTCAATCGTTTCTGGATAGAGCTGCGGATGAAGGCTTAATGATACTGCAGTCTCCAAGGGTGAGAATCTAAGTATGAATTACTTTACTTCTTCAAGGTAAAGGCGCTAAAATCATAAATGTGCAGGTGGGTTTTTTCCGAAGATCTAGAACAATAAAGGGAAAGCGTGCTCCCCCATCATGTAAAGAGGTAACAATTAATGAGGTTGTGTCGTAAATACTGAATTATGTGTGACTGGACTTTGCAGTAACTGATGGCAGTATACACCAAAGACATAGTTCTCGTTGAACCACAAAGATGAAATATGCATGTGTCCTATTTGAAATTAATTTTGGTTTTGTTGTGGATTTTAAATGCGATGCTTATCTTGTGCTTTAATTTCTTCGTTTTTAGTTTTATGATGAATTAATTATAGTCACTTCTTGTTAACAAACTTTTCTTTTCAAACTGTGAATTACTCTGTTTTGTTGTAGTCAACGATGTTTTTATTGAAGTAGGAACAGAAGGCTGGAACATTCAAACTTTGAATTTTCATTAATCACTTAATTTTTTCAATGAAATTTTAGTATTATTCTGTCCTTACAAACCTTCACGGTTTGTAGAAAAGAAATTCAGCACAAATATTACATGTTCTTATTCCTAATGGGAGCAAGATGGTTCATCTGCATACAACAGAAGTTTGAAAAAACATAGTTGGGCATTGTATAGGAGGGAGATTCTTTGAGGGCTTGATTTTGGTCTACTGTTTTTCCTTGTTTATGCATGCATCAGATTCTTGGGGAGTGCTTATCAATCAACCATATGCCATACATTGATTCTTTGCCATATAACTTCAGATATAATGTGTCTATCAACCAATGCTAATTATTTTCTTCTGCTCAACAGAAGCAAATAGTAAAGGAGGGGCAAGTGATTTGCTATGTTGAACAACTAGGTGGCGAACTCCCAATTGAGGTATGTGCCTTGACTTCTCATAATTATTGTGTTGAATGTGTGAAGCAAATTTTCCATCAAGGCTGTGTTTGGCTTCACAGTTACTTTGGCCAAAACTGGCCAATCATGTGGTCCAACACAGCCTAATTCTTTTTCTTCTCTCTACTTTGTATTGAACGTTGTGTCAATATCAATGTTTTAAGAACCTGCCGTTATTGAACCAGAAAACAATAAGGGTAAGCTTAATTAAGGTAGAACCAAGAGTCAAGCTAATGATGTTAATGGGATGTAGTTAATATATGATGAAATATATTTACAACAGAGTGACCAGCCAAGCTTCCATTGTTAAAAATATTGATCAATATTTTAGCAATGAAAGTCATTTTCATCAATTTAATTTTTTGCAGTCTGATGTATCTGGTGAAGTCATCAAAATACTGCGAGAGGATGGTGGTAAGTTCACGCCTCTTCTTTTAGCCTTCTCAGGTTGTTGGTATTCTTTCTGGTTGAATGATCTTGGATCATTTATACTTAAATTTTCATTTTCATGTATGTTTAATTGGACAGAACCAGTTGGATATGGTGATGCTCTCATCGCAATTCTCCCATCATTTCCTGGGATAAAAAAGCTTCAGTAGTTCTAATTTAAATTTTCCTGGAAGTGTTCCCAGCATTATTGGGTTGGTGATAAAATAGGAACCATTTATGCCTTTGTGTGCCAACCATGGTGTTGAACCATGTGACTCAAGATGCTGTAGATATTCAATTGAAGGAGTCAAAAATCAGTTACAATATGTCCTGTCCTTTATGCTATTTTTTTGGTAGATATTTATGCTTTCTTGTGGCAGATTTCTCTGCAAATTTAATTATGCATCTGCTGTATAAATAATTGATCTTTATGCTCAATAAAATAATTCAGATTTCCCTCTCATATCTTGTCTATATTTGTTCTAATACTAACAAATTGGTATCAGAACATTTAATCTTAAGGGATCTGTGAGATTTAAAAAACTAGAAGAAAAACACGAAAAACACATACAACCACCAAATAATCTTCATTTACTTTACAAAAAACAAAGAACCTAAAAACAAGCCAAGATGCAATCAGAAATCTCTTCTTTCACTTCTATTGCACCATCTGTATTCGATGGAACGAATTATGAGATGTGGGTTGTTCAAATGGAAGCCTATCTTGACGCTAATGATTTATGGAAAGCAGTTGAAGAAGATTATAAAATCCTTCCTTTGCCAAACAATCCAACGGTTGCACAAATGAAGAATCACAAAGAAAGGAAGCTAAGAAAATCCAAAGCCAGATCAATTTTGTTTACTGTTGTTTCTCCTCTTATTTTTAATAGAATAATGACGAAGAAAACAGCTAAAGAGATCTGAGATTTCTTGAAGCAAGAGTACGAGGGAAGTGAGAGGATCAAAGGAATGCAAGTACTCAATTTGGTTCGAGAATTCAAGATGCAAAGGATGAAAGAATCGGAAACAATTAAAGATTATTCAGACAAGCTTCTTAGTATTGCTAATAAGGTAAGACTACTTGGTGCTGATTTTTCCGATTCTAGAATTGTTCAAAAAATTCTTGTAACAATTCTGAAAAATTTGAAGCTACAATCACTTCCTTAGAAAACACAAGAAACATGTCAAGGATCACCTTGACAGAATTATTGCAAGCACTGCAAGCTCAGGAACAAAGAAGGCTCATGAGGCAAGAAGGTTCTGTGGAAGGAGCTTTGCTGGCCAAAACACAGAACAACCATGGTGGCAAGTACAAGAAGAACAAGAATAACAAGTCAGGAAATTCAAGCAACAATAGTATTAGCACTACAAGTGGCAGCAAAAACACTCAAGATATTCCACCTTGTCCTCATTGTAAAAAAACAAATCATCCGCAAAAGAAGTGCTGGCTGAGGCCAGATGTAAAATGCAACAAGTACGGTCAGTTATGGCACATGGAGAGGATCTGTAAGTCGCAACAACAATAACAAAGTGAAGCAAAAGCTGCGATAGAACAGCCTCAAGAAGAGCAGCTTTTTACGGTGTCTTGCTTTGCCACTACAAGCTCCACAAAAAGTTGGTTGATAGATAGTGGTTGTACAAGCCACATGACGTATGATCAAGAACTCTTCAGAGGTCTTGATACAACCTTTATCTCCAAAGTCAGAGTTGGGAATGGAGCATGTATAGCTGTAAAAGCAAAAGCCACAGTTGCAATTGAAGGTTGTACAGGTTTGAAACTCATCTCTGATGTTCTATATGTTCTTGAAATTAATCAAAACTTGTTGAGTGTTGGTCAGTTGCTGGAAAAGGGTTACAAAGTTCTATTTGAAGACAAAAATTGCACGATCAAAGATGTAGAAGGCAGGGAGTTATTCAAAATTCAAATGAAAGGCAAAAGCTTTGCCTTGAATTTGATAGAAGAA
>CANXYC010270246.1:0-17049 GCA_948193065.1 Aleurites moluccanus | reverse complement strand
CATAAATAAATAAATAAATGATAAAGTATATGGACCTCTATTCTGCCGTCCCAAGAAACATGTTGTTACGATTCCTACAGCAAGTTTTTCGGGTCAGGATTATCCCGTGGGGCCTCGTAGCTATGGTGTCCTGGTTGCTACTTCCAGAAGCTGAAGCCATCAAGAGAAAGAGGAGAGCTTTAGAGAGAAAAGCTAGAGAGAGAGAGAGAGAAATGAGAAAATGAGAGTGAAGGGAATGGGAGAACCTCATCCCTATTTATAGATTTTAAGAATCTCAGAAATGACCATAAGTCCCCAACTTGGCCAAAAGCAAGGAAACTTGTATTTCTGGAGCAATTCAAGTCGGAATCAGGTGCTGTCAATTTTGTTGAATTCGTATGATTTTTCTCTATCCATAGAGCTATCATTTGCCCAAATCAGACCTGGAAAGCTTCTGTAATTCAAAAAATGATAGAAATAGAAAAATACCAGAAAAGTGAAAAATCATCCAGAGCTTGACAGATTTCAATCATATACTTCCAGACTTTGCAAGATGCAATCAAAATGCATTCCTTTGTTCCAGGCTGACAGGAACAACCCAGTTCACCTACGTCATGTCTGTCATTCAAAATGGACAGTCGTGATGGGGCAGCTGTGAACACTTATTTTTTACACCCCTCGGACTCGTGCCAGCCCGAACGACACTCCCCAAAACCAAACCCGTGCTCGGATGAACTCGAAAAGGCCTCAGAATGAAGTCGGGGCACAGTTACCGCCCTCTAGGCATGGCATTGCCGCCAGAAAGGGGTGACGGCGCCGCTGCCATGCCCAAAGGCGGCGACATGGCTCTTTGCCACTGATGCCGCCCTCCTTCAGACCCTGTGCTGCGACCTCAGCGCCGCCGCCGCCGCCCCCTTCTGGCAGCAACAATTCCTCTTACCGGCGGCAGCTCCGTTCCAAACTCATTTTCTTCCAAATCCCATATTGAAAAATGATGGGATTCGACCCCCCAAGCTCCTATTATAAATAGGAAGCCTCCTCCCACCTTCCAAGACACAGAAGAAGACACAAGAACAACAAAGACAACAACAACAACACAAAAAATCGTCTAGTTTGAGTTTTTCACAATTTGATTTTGTCTTTTCCCCTCCAAGTCATATTTTCTTCTTTCTTTAGCTCTCTTTGAATTTAAAGAGTGGCTACTAGGGGCGTGTTGAGCCTCAAAGTTATATTTTTTCTAAGCAATGTCCCTTTGTCGACTTGTTTTCTTAAGAGCGAAGAAGGCATTTCGACCCATTTCCTCGGGCTTCATCCGACCCAAGGTGGAACTCCGATCCGGAAGAGCACTCCGTCCGCCAACATCCCTAAAAGCTAGGGCAAAGGTATCGTCTCTTATCTCATCTTCTTTACTTTGGTAGAGCATCAAAATAAAGAATCAAAATATGATAAATTGGGCATAAAATCAACCCTCCTTCGCGAGAAGGAAGAACTGTGTGGATTTTGATTCCCATTCAACGGGATACGCAGGCAAGCTGTATAAAATCTTCAAATCCAAAAAAGATAAAAATCATCTCTTTTTCTTTGGTTATTTATTTTATTTATTGAATGTATTCTTTGGGGATTGTATGATCAACTTAGAACCCATAAGGGTTAGAGTTGATATCCCCTATTTTAGAATTTTGAGGTGTAATAATTTATTTTTATCGCTTTCTTTTGATTATTTTACTTGATTTCTTACACTTCAATTGTTCATCCATTTATTTATTTGCTCATGCATCTTACATATCATTCTTTAATTACATTGCTCATGAAAATCATTTTAAATCAAGATTAAAATTAAAAGTCAAGTTCAACCGAAAACTTAGTCTCCGAATCCTCTTTGGTTTAAGATTGGAGTTAAAATGATTTTTTACCTTAAATTTTCCCAATAAAAATAACTTAAGTTGGCGACTTCAAAATCAAAATCATTTTCAAATAAAAGGCGCTAAGGTCGTTTCCTCCGTGAGAAATTGTTCCAAATGAGCATTCCGATCCTACATTTTTTAAAAAGCGGACTCGGACGAGGTGCTCGGGCAAGGTCTCACACCAGGAAGGACATTTTCTTCCCAAGAGTTCTCAAACTCTATCTCATTGCTAATTTAAGCATAAGAAGATCTTTGCCAAGCCAAAGGCTTGACTCTCTAATGCTTTTTCTCATTTTGAAGGCTGCAATCCACCCATATATGAGAATCCAGCCCAATACATTTTATAGAGAACTTATCACATTGCATTGCTATGAATTGGATGAAAGAACAGGATATGATTGAAACTACTGCGAAATATAACAGCAGAAACAATGGATTTAAAGACTAAATTATAAAATAAATTGAGAGGATCAAGGTTGTAATTTCTATTTCTTATGTGAATGGACAACTAAACATTCACAATTCCACCAACTCTATAAGAAATGTAAACAATTACACAATTTTACAAAATTGTTTGTTCTGATTTGTTATCTATCTCAATGAATTCGAGCTTGAAATAGTGTCAACAAAGATTTCTTCTCTGCACGGAAGTGTTAGACCGCACATTGGATGATTAAATCCAAATTCTCCCTCAGCCTTTCTTAACAATTCTTGGAATGAAGGCTGATTTAAGACCGAAATCGGAACTATAAATCTTTTCTTTTGGTTCTCTCCAGCATAGACTGCAAAGAAGCCTTTTGGAACTGAAGCAGATTGGTCAGCAAGAAAATTTGATCTGCGAAGAATTTGCTTAGTACTGCGAAAAAGAATAGCCATTGTTGTTTTTCCTTATTATTGCTTTGGAAATGATCACAAGTGACTTGAAGAAGGATGATTTTTGATTCAAGACTAAGACCTGATGTGGTTATAGATTGATATATATTTGTATATATAGTTGGATTAGAATGTGGAATGAAGGATGATTTAATAATCTAGCAAGTTTCAATGAGCGGTGAAGAGGCTTTTGAGTGGGGTTTGCTGAGACATAAGCAGCTGAAGTATCACATGGTTTCGTCTTTCACTTTATTATAAGAAATTTGGTAGTGATTTAATTTGTGTATTTTTGTGAATAAAAGATGTCTAACAAGGGACCCATTTGAAATTGAAATTTGGTTATGAAAAAATTCAGCTTCAATAAGCTTTTTCATTAATCTATAATGCAAAACAGGCCTCAGACATTTATGATTGATTTTCTTAGCAAGGTTGTGAAAAATAGAAGACATTGGTAGCAGTAGGACCACAACATAAGCCGTAGCACATTAATTTGCCACATATAACTGATATATGGACCACAATAAATAACATAAAATAAAAAACATTGAAAATTGCTTGACAAGTCCTTGTGAAGAGCATGCAGGGCAACTGGCACTGCTTCTCTCTTTTAGAACAATTACATTTCAGAAGATCAGGTTGCTGTTGCAAGCAAACAAGTTAATTGATTATATGATATATTATTTCCAGTCATCAAATTTTAATATCATTTTCTATGAATTTTGAGATCAATAATGTCCCAACACATAAATTAATTGGCTGTAAATTGTGAATACCTCACTACAGTAAAAGCAACAAGTTACAGATAGTTGGTCAGTGAAAGAAAGACTAACTGATGAAGTGAAATTCTATGAAAATGAGGGCTGGTTTTTTACATTCTTTTGAACAAAATAAATATATATTCTTGAAAATTGAAATGTAAATTAGTTTACAAAAATTTCATAGCTTACTGCACAGGAGAAAAGATGAAATTTGTTTAATATAATTAATTAATAAATTGGCCATATACAATTAGTGAATCCATTCATTCATATACAATTAGTGAATCCATTCATTTTGGGAATGTAATAGTTTATTTTTTTTTCAATTAATTAACTGTCAAGTGAATAAAAGAGAGGGGACAAAAGAAAATATCAGAGAAATTGCGATTATGTAATAATCTTTTTCATTCTATTGTGAAGAAAGGATCTACATCTATCAACATTGAGTTGGCTATTTCGGCCATGCAAAATTGTTTCCTGTAATTATACTAATTTGCCTTCACTAGTGATCTTTTCAAGCTAGAAGTGATATAAATAAAAGTTTCTTCTCTGCAGGGAATTGTCAAACCACCCATTGGATGATCAAGACCATATTCATCTTCTGCTTTATTAAGCAAATCTTGAAATGCAGGCTCATTTAGATAAGATACTGGAACTAAAACTCGCTTCTTCTCCGTCTCCCCAACATATACTGCTAAGAAACCTTTTGGTACATTTGAAGAACTAGAAGATGTTTTATTTGCTGATATTGTAGATCGTCGCAGAATTTTCTTGGAAAGAACAACAGACAAATGTCTAGCCATGGTATTTCTGTTGCTGTATCTTTATGGGAAAATAATCAACTAAAAAGAAGACGTTTACTGTGTAAGTTGAAGGTTATGGCTGAAGAATATGCTGACTTGTGTTTGCTGTGACTTGTGGCTATAATATATGGATATATATAGATTAATAAATGTGTATAAAATCTTCTAAGTTCATTAACGAGTGGCCAACTCTTTTGTTGCAATCTGCTCAAGACATAGCTCATGGAGGTTCATGTGGTCTTGCTTTCTAACTAAACAGCAAATATCGGGCCGTGTGGAGCGATAGCTTTCATACCATGTCGAAATGTTATAATGCCAGATGCCCTACAACCAAAACTTAACGTAACTGAGGTTTAGAAAAAGATTTGAAATTGGATGGTTGGGTACTAAATGCTCACACATGCCAGAGTGCTTGTCCCTGAGATGATTAGTGCACGTTCTTAAAGTAACTCTTTGATTAAGAACATGTTTGTAACAAATTGAGTGTATTTATTCAAATAAAGGGAGAGTAGTGAATAGGAAAGATAATAAATAGTAATCAAAAGAATAACTTAGAAACTTGAAAAGGGTATGAATTGTTATTAATTGAATTGCAACAATTCTGGAAATAATGGATTTGATGCACTGAACTATGAAGCTTGAAAACTAAACTATAAGAACCAAAAATACTAAAGCATTATATAATATGGGACAAAAACTTTTCCCTAAATATAACAAACTTGTTTTTATAACACTCTATATTGTTTTTATCTCAAGGATTGTACAACAAACTTCATTTCCTTTCTCTGTTTTTATGCCAAGGATGACATACAAATGAAGTAGCAACAAAGCCAGCCCAATTACTACCCGCAAAGCCCTTGAAATCCCAATTTTTAGCTAACAGATTCAAAGATCAAATGCCTTAAACTATCTTCGCTGCTCCAAAGTGATTTTGAATGAAGTTTTGCATAAATCTAGAAAGTTAAATTATTGGGAGTATAGCATTAGGTCTAGTAATAGTTAAATACAACAAAATTCCAATAATATTTCTACCAACTTTAAAATCAATCTTCTAATTTCCATCATGTTTTTGTGGGCAATTTTAATTAACAGATATCTCTGACCTATGAATTTACTCCAAACTTTACATCCTTTTACAATTATTCTCTATTTTTAATTTGTAGATAATTTTATCCAATTTAAAAATTTAATTGCTATGTACTCTAAAAACTAAATTAGGGAAAGGGGGAGGGAATATGCATAATTTTCTATCGTAATTAGCACCTTATATAATAATTTTTTTATAGGACCCATTAATAATTTAATAAAATTATAAGAATTAAAAAATAATAAAAAAAAAAATCCTTGTCAAATAAATAGAATTTTTTATTGTCTAGCCATTTTTTTTAATTAGGATTAGGGGTGCAAATGAACCAAGTCATTCGTGAGTGGCTCGGTATTCGGCTCAATAAAAATTCATTTGCATTCAATTTATTTTATAAATAAGTCAAACTTGAGCCTTACTTTAAGACTCGATAAATAAATGAGCCAAATTTGAGTAAAGTTAAACTTAACTCGATTAAGTTTGTAAACATGTTCACAATCAGCTCATTTATAGGTCCGAGAACAATTTTATTATTATTATTATTAGCCTAACAATTTTGGCACTCCAAAAATATATTTTGACATTCCTATATTTTTTTTTAATTTAATTTGGCTAAAATACATTATTCCTAATTTTTTTATATATACAACTCTTAAATAAGTATTATATAATTATAATTATATTTCTGTAATAGTAATAAAGTTTTAAATTAAGATTTTGTTAGTATTAATATTATCTAATATTTTAATTTTTAAAAATATATTGTTTATTAATTAATATTTTTAAGATACATGTAATGTTTAATTTTACGTTTGAATTTTTTTTTACTAATTGGATGCTTTTGTTTTTATGTTAGTTTTAAGTATTTTTTTATAATTATTTTATTAGAAATAAATATTTAGCAATAGATGAGTTATAAATGAATTTTAAAATGAGTTGAATTTGAATTCAAACCAATTTAATTATAATTTAATAAACCAAACTCGATTGTAATTTATAAATAAGTTTTTGATGAGCAGCTTGATTTGAAGTTCGAACTCGAATTTGGAAAAAAAATATTAAGTCGAACCTGAACTAACTAAATTTCAACTAAGTTTAGTTTGGTTCGACTCGATTACAACCCTAATTAGGAGAAAAAAATTTAATTAGTAACAATTAATAAGTAAATTTATAATATGTATTTAAAAAAAATATAATCTATAGAGATAAATAAATTGCCTAAGGGCATTTACAATAGTTTATACTCTTAGAGTATAATAGTCTATATCACATCAACATTCTATTACATTCTCCCATGTTATATTTTTCCCACAATGAATTACACTGTAAAATGTATAGTAGCATAGGCTCAGACATTTTTTTTTTTTTAATTTTCCAAGACTGTAAAGGTTCCACACAATTTAGTTTTTTAATTTTTTATTCTATTATACAGTACAATATATATTAGAGCATCTCCAATGAGTGTAATGGAGAGTGTAATAATTTTCTATTATACCCATTCATTGCATTTTCACTGTTGTGAGAATGTAATAATTTACCATATAATATTATATTATACAATGTAATAAAATAAAAAAATAAAAAAAAGTTAAAAAACTGAATTTTGTGGCCTTCCATGATCTTGGAAAATTTTTAAAAAAATTATATGGGTTTATATTATTATATTTTTTATAATATAATTTATTATGAAGAAAAATATAATAAAAAATAACATAATAAAATAAAGATGTGACATTAACTATTATACTTTAAAAGTATAAATTATTGTAGATTTAACATGATAAATTATTACACTCTTACCATTACACTCTCACAATAATAACTCTCCATTACACTCATTTAAGATGCTCTAATGCATTAATATACTTATTGACTTGAATTGTTTTTCTTATTTATTTTTTATTTTTATCGAGTTAAAAAAATTTCAGCTACAACTAAAACAGAAAAAACAAATTCACATGGGCACCAAAAGGAAAAAATTCAGAACAATAGATTTTGTTTCAAGTTATAACTTCCAATAAATATATACTGTAAATAACAAAAATTCCAGAAATTTACTTTCATTTCTGAATCCAAAATTGTTACAATGATTAATTTGCTAGAAAATTACTATTCTACAAACTGAATTGTAACTTCTTTTAGGTCAGCAATATCTCTAACTAATGTCTACAAATTAAAAATTAAATCAGTAAAGACTTTTTCACTACATGGGATTGTGAGGCCACCCATAGGATGATGAAATCCAAACTCTGTCTCAGCTTGACTTAGCAATTTTTGAAATGAAGGATGCTTCAAATATGATATTGGAACTGCAAATCTCTTCTGATTTTCTCCAACATAAACAGCAAAGTAGCCTTTTGGCACATCTCCAGTTTCCTGTGACCGTAGAATTTGCTTTGCATTAACAATCCTAGGAAACCTAATACCCATCTTCAATTGTTCTTGCAAAGTGTTATGGATTGAATTGGAAAGTATTAAATTGAAGAATTGAGGCACTGGGTAATGGGTAGTATACCTATCTTTCGTAGAAGGCTTATATTTATATAGGCTAATGCTTATTGCATCAAATGCAATTTGGGGTCCCCTATGGACATCATTCACAAAGGACCACATGACTTTGCTTGCCACTGACAACCAATCTTCATTTTCCCTCTTGCTGCAATTGAAGCTGGGCCTACTTGTAGTGAAAGATGCTTATCATCGGTGCGGTCAAATTGATTATAAAGAAGTAATATCTTGATCAAAGTCTTGCATATTGTCTAGGCAAATTAGTACATCGCCACACAACTTGTCTGTAGAAGTTGGTAATCAACTTAACACAGCCATCAATTTGTTATGGCTTTACAAAACAGAAGACATTATGCCTAATATATATATATATCGTCAGCATAAAATGTAATATTTTCATATGTGTGGACTGCATTAATTGAATATTAATTAACTTGTTTTATTTGAGAGACACCATGCATAAAGTTCACATGACTTGTAATGATCTATTGTCTATTAGTCCTTGTCACCGAAACAAAGGCATTATAATAATAAATGCATAGTTACTATCATATACGAACTACTTTTACTCGAAGGAGGGATCAGTACATGGCAGTGCGGATGACGGTCCTTTTTTTTTTTTTTTTTTTTTTGTAGTAGTACCACGGATATCACAAAGTCATGCTATTTAGATTTTTATCAAGGAAGTTGTTAGATTATGCATATAATAAATATAAATAAAATATTTATTTTTTGAAGTGTGATTAATTAATCATTTGATTGATGTTATCGGTTTAGAATTTAATCATAAAATTTTTTTTTTTTTAACACAGTCTAAGAGCCATTAATATTTTTTTACTTATTTACTACAGTGAATTAGAAGGAGAATAAAAAATTCTGTCTATTTTCTTTTTATGAAAAATATATCCTCTAAATTTTTTTTCTTTTCTAGATATTAAATTAGAATTCTAATATTACGATAATATTTTTAACTAACGAAAATCTTATCCTATTTCATTTAAATTCTAATTAAACAAAGGATAATATAATTACTTTTATAATATTTAAATAATTAATTATCTTATTATAATTAATTAATTATTAATATATTCGAGTTTATAAACTCGTGGTATAACTTCGTTATTACACAACACAATGGTACAATTACATGCTCCAATATATAAATTAAATTTTGAAATGAAAAATTATGTGAATAAACAAATTATCTAAATGAATAAAATTGATAAATAAATTATAAATGAATAAAATTATAAATTTAAAATGTATTAATATTAATAAATCAGTGCTAAATATACGAATTTATTTATAAATAAATTTAAAAAAAAAAATTTTGTGAATAAAATAATTTTTATATTAATTTGTTTTATATATATAAAATAATTTTTTTATTTAAAAAATATTTAGTATTTTCTCTTTCAATTCAAAATAATGAATAAAAAAAATGAAGATAAAGTTTTATTAAAATGTATGTTCATTTTTTTAAAATAATCCTTAAAATAATTTTTCAAGTTGATTATATCACTTGAAATAAATGTATCTTTATTTGAAAGTGAAATATCAAGTAAAATTGTGATACATATTAATTTTTTTTATTATTTTTAGAATATTTTGGCATAAAACAATGGCATATGTTAATAAGCTAATTATATAGCTTTTCATTGAAATAAGTAATTTCTTCACAGGAATTATGTGACTATAGCATATGATTATATAAGTTTTTTCTTAAAACATTTTACATAAGGTAATGACATATTTATATAATACAATAGAAAAAGTTACACAAGCTACATAATGAGTGGATTAACTTTCCTAAATATTTGTGCAGAAAATACAAGGAAATAAAATTTTACATTTATTTTTTCTAAAATATTTATTTTCTATTTTTTATTTCTGAATTTAATTAAATTTTTTTATTATTATTAATCAATATTTTATAAAATATGTCATAAATTAATATGCTCTAAATTTTTTATTAAAATACTAAAATGTAGAAAAATAATTTTACACCTAAAATCCAAAATCACATTATAAAAGCAGAAATTAATTCAATGTCCATACAAACAACAAGATGTAGAAATGGAGTGTTTACAATTTTAATAGTTATACTAATTTTTCTCAAAATAAAGAATGAGGCAACTGTTTACATTGATGGACACAAGTGATTGAGAAAAAAAAATTTGCATTTGTACTATTAAATTACTCAAATAAATAATTTTCATGAATGGTTAAAGTTTCCTCTAATATAAATAATGTGGTTTTTTAGACATTTTCTACAGTGTAGGATTTATATGTTGAAAATTCCACCTCAAGCCTTCAAGCCACATTTCAGTAATCAAAGTTTCATAAAATCCTTCTCAATGACTTTTGTTTTCTCTAGTCCTCTTCCTAACTTACACCTTTCAGCCCAGAAACCTCATCTTTTCAACCCTAAACCTTTGCAAACCTCTTGTGATCATCCTTTGTCTTCGTCCACCCAACAATCCTCTCTCAATCTTTATGTTGGTAATATATCTCACAATTGGCGTATTTTTGGTTTCCGTAGGGTATTTAAATGGCATGGTAATGTTTTAAATATCTTTATTCCCAAAAACTTTAATAAGTATGGTGAAAGATTTGACTTAGTTAAATTTTCTAAAAGAGTAGATATTCAAAGCATTATTAGCAAAACAAATGGTTGTTGGATAGGAGATTACAAGATTAAAATAAATTTTGCTATTAACCAAAGCCAATTTCTTTCTTAAGCAATGTATAAAAAGGTCAGCTTTCACACTAATCCTTACAAAGATAAAGGGACAAAACATTCTCAATAATAAGCCCTAGTCCCGGCCCACTAGACTCACTACATCAACAAAAGGAAGGGGATACCTAGACAGACACCAACAGCTTGCAAACACAAGCTAGATTGGCGTTTTGATCTTTGTCCTCGTCCACCCAACAACCCTCTCTCAATCTTTATGATGATAATATACCTCACAATTGGCCAGTTTTTGGTTTTCGTAGAGTATTTGAATGGCATGGTCGGTTTCAAATGTCTTTATTCCCAAAAACCTCAATAAGTATGGTAAAAAATTTGACTGTGTTAAATTTTCTAAAAGAGTAGATATTGAAAGTGTCATTAACAAAATAAATGATTGTTGGATAGGAGATTACATGATTAAAGTAAATTTTGCTATTAACCCAAGCCAATTTCTTTCTCAAGCAATCTGTAAAAAGGTCAACTTCTACACTAGTCCTTACAAAGATAAATGAACAAAACATTCTCAATAATAAGCCCTAGCTCCGGTCCGCTGGGCTCATTACACCACCAAAAGGAAGGGGATACCTAGATAGACATCGACAGCTTGCAAACACAAGCTAGATTGGCATTTTGATCTTTGTCCTCGTCCATCTAACAACCCTCTCTCAATCTTTATATTTGTAATATACCTCACAATTGGCCTATTTTTGGTTTTCGTAGGGTATTTGTATGGAATGGTAAGGTTTCAAATGTCTTTGTTCCCAAAAACCTTAACAAGTATGGTAAAAGATTTGACTTAGTTTAATTTTCTAATAAAGTAGATATTCAAAGTGTCATTAGCAAAACAAATGGTTGTTGGATAAAAGATTACAGGATTAAAGTAAATTTTGCTATTAACCAAAGGCAATTTCTTTCTCAAACAATATATAAAAAGGTTAAAGCCAATTTCTTTCTCAAACAATATGTAAAAAGGTTAGCTTTCACATTAGTCCTTACAAAAATAAAGGAACAAAACATTCTCAATAATAAGCCTCGGCCCGCTGGACTCACTACACCACCAAAAGGAAGGGGATACCTAGATAGACACCGACAGCCTGCAAATACAAGCTAGATTGGCATTTTGATCCTAGTAGAACAGACAGACTGTCTGAATTCATAAATTATAATTCTAAGATCAGAAGTGAAAGGCTAGGCACCAAGGTAACAAAACTAGTATATAAAAGCAGAGAACTCTTCTTACCTCCTAAACCTAAGGCAACCTTTTTCTTTCTCTCATTTAAGAGAGAGTCATCCAAGAATGTCGACTCTGATCTATTCAAAATTTGTTATGAAAAGCAATCTGCCGACTAGATGAGCTAAAACTAGGGGATGGTGGCTTGGTTCTTTTAACTTTCACTACCTTGGAATATATGAATAAGATGTTGGATGAAGGCACAGATTGGTTGAGCAATTGGTTTCTTTTGCCAAAAAATGCGAGCCAAATGATATATGTAATAAGAGGTTTGTTTGGCTTAGATGTGAAGGGATCACGCTTCATGCTTGGTGGCCTAAATTTTTTCACCGGCTCTCCCTCGTATGGGGTACTTTCATAACTTTAGATGATTTTAAATCAAACAAGAAAAGTGATGCCGCTAGAATGAAATTTTTTTACTTCAATTCCACATTTCATTAACATAACTGTGAAGGTCACAATTTCAGGTCAAGATTTTCTCATTCGTGTTTATGATGAGGTTATAAACATGTCTTTCTCTTTTCATAAATATGAGGATAAAGCCTCTTGATCTCATTGGTTTCCATCTTTTCATGTATCTGGTTCTAGTAATCCATTTTCCCCAAATTCTAAACCTTCCTTAGACACTCACTTTGTTTTGGGTGACTTTTTTGTTCATGTGTCAACCGTTGTTGGTAATCATGTTGATATTTCACAGCATGGTGTCTTTCATGAGCATGATAAAAGTGTTCCCCATGAAATACACTCTTCCCTAATTTCCTTTCTCCAAGGCTCTGTAGACATTTTAGTCGAAAACTTCTTGCACATTCAAGAGTGTTCTAAACCAGTCCTAATAATATTTTAGAAGTGTACCCTCAAGATATGACTAATGGGCATACAAAAGTATATGGGATGCTTAAATCATCACTGTCAGAGGTATCTGAACCTGATAATCTGCAACTCCATCCTCAATCTTTTATTGAGAAAGAAAATGTATTGAAATCTCTCAATCCAATTATTATAGGAAACTCTCTCCTATGGTAACATGGGGGCTTTATTTCTGATAATTTGCAGTCTCATCTTTCTAATGACATTCAAATTATTAGTATTAATGGAAAGGTAAAGGATGGTTTGTGTGGTGATTCTTAATCTAAGAAAGGAAAAAAATTAGGTGTTTTTGTGTGGTCAACTCTTTACAATCTTGTGTGAAGGCTCCAAAGAAGGTAAGGAAAGGTAATAGAAAAAAAGGAAAATTTTTTCCTCCAAACATAGTTATCAACAAAGTTTGTCAATGTGACTCTCAAGCTAATTTTGAAGAGGTAGCTAATGTTTCTATCTCTAATGGAGATATCAAGAATAGGAACTATCAGCTTGGTCTTATTTGCGAGTCATATGACAAATTTGTCTCTTCTGGGTCCTTTAGAGACAAAGCAGAAAAAATTACAGCCCTTGGTGAGAAAATTGGGTTGAATTTTAGTAATAACAGATCTAACTTTATTAATGTGTTAATTGATATCTAAGAGGTAGAAGTTACAAATTGGAAGAAGCTTTATGAGAGGAGTAATTAATTTTGAATTTTGATGAATTTTGAGTAAAAGTTTGGTCTAAGTTGTCTTTTATTCTGAATCTTCTATTCCACTGTTTATCTTAATTTTATTTAGAGTCTTAGGAGATCATATCCATTTTATTTTAGCTGCCCTTGGTTCGTTTATTTGGTGGTTTTCATAAGGAGTCTTATATTTATTTATTCAGATTCGAATTTTCTTTTATTGCCCATATTTATCCATTTTATTAGATATATATCGAACACATCTTTTAGTATAATTTATCCTTTTAAGTTTTTTGGTTTTTCTCCATATATTCGAGTTTTGTCTCATATTTATGGGTTAGTTTTCTTGGATCCTATTATGTTTCTTTTATTGGATTAGTCTTGGACCATGTTTGGAGTCTGTTGATTCTAAAATGAATATCATACTAATAGGTATCAAAGTTCGTTGATTCAAAAGAATATCGAAAATTTGAAGAAATAAGTTTCACAAAGAAATGTTATTTTAATTCAAATCAAAAGCTCCATCAACCCTAAAGTTTACATAACTATATATAGGAAATAACTTTCAGAAAATCCTAGGAGCCTAATATGGTAATTTATTCCCAAAATGAAACAAATCACCAGATTTACATAAATAAGGAAATAAATCAAAACTAACTTAAATAGAGAAACAAATCAAAACTAATATAATACCTTAAATAGCACCTAAAAATAAGCTTCCTACCAAAATTAAATAAGGAAAATAAAAAATACAAAAATGAAAAAATATAACTCTTGTTGGTCTCTATCATTCTCTCTAGGGTAGAGAAAATTCATCTTTGAATTTGATTTGATATTGTTTTTCTTCTCATTTGAAAATACTTATGAAGAATATGAAATTTTTCAATATTCATTATATTTTCTATCCAATTAGTCCAATAATTTTTAATATAACTTTTAATTAAAATTCTTTTAAGGAATAGAGAATCAGAAACGATAGAAAGATTAATTGATAATGAATTTTCATAATAATAGTTTTCATTCTTATGAATCAGTATTGTGATCTGTTGCGATTTTTCGATATTATTATGATTCTTAATAGATGATGGAACTATTGCTATAGATAATAATATTTTTTCATCAGGATAATCATCAAATACTAGAGGTAATTCCCAATTGACATTTGACATTATTTTTAAGACATGAAGATTAAATATTTGATTTTTTAAAATTTCATTTATTCATTGGGTTAACTGATCCATCACTTATATCATACGTTCCTCTATATGGTTCATGATAAGTTGCTCCATCTGAGTTGTTGTTTCACGATCATAAACCTACTTTACAGGTACAACTTAGCGTCCTCTCCTTAGTGGCATGGCTTTTCAAGAAACGAGCGCATGTTCTGATACCAACTGACATAGCGGAAGCCTTCTAAGAGTTTGTTAATTTTAGAATGAATACCAAATTAATAGGCATCAAAGTTCATTGATTCAAAAGAATACCGAAAATTGGAAGAAATAACTTTCGCAAAGAAAGGTTATTTTAATTCAAATCAAAAACTCCATCAACCCTAAGGTTTACATAACTATATATAGTAAATAACTTTCAGATAATCTTATGAGCCTAATATGGTAATTTATTTCCAAAAGGAAACAAATCACTAGATTTACATAAATAAGGAAATAAATCAAAACTAACTTAAATAGGGAAACAAATCAAAACTAATATAATACTTTAAATAGAACCTAAAAATAAGCTTCATACCAAAATTAAATAAGAAAAATAAAAAATACAAAAATACAAATATGAAAAAACATAACTTTTATTGGTCTCCATCAGTCTTGGATCATGTTTGTCTCTTACATCAGTTGGTTTCGGTCTTGTTTATCTACTATTGGATTGTTGGTTCTATCAATTCTCTCTTAGATGGCTTTCAAGGGTGTACATGGTTCTCTTGTGTCTAGCCCTTTTGTGCTCTGAAGTTCCATGTAGCATTATTTAGCTCGAGCTTTTTTGTTGCTCTATCTGGCTCCACTCTTATTCTATCAAGGCAGCAAATTTTAGTCAACAGAATGTTATTGGAGGCAGATGTACATAATTTTGGCTTAGAGTTTTTGATGTTGGTTAGAAAGGTTTTGTCATTCTGGTTCTTTGATTGTATGGTCAGATTCTAGGAAAGTTCTTAATTTTGGCTTCTTTGTTTTGTTATTCAATGGCTCTCTTTGTACACTTTGTTACTCCTTAACATTTAATAAATTCTAATCTTTTTATCAAAAAAAAAAAAAAAAAAGATTTATATGTTGAAATTTATTCGCTTATTGATTAATTTTATATTGTTTTAATTTTTTTTGAATAAATATATTGTTTAAAAATTATAGATAGTCCAAAATATTATATTATATAGTTCATTATTAAAGAGTAATAATAAAAGATTATATGGACTTGGCTAAAGTATTGTGATATGTGTTTTGGATTTAAGCATGGACTAATCCTAATTGGATTTTGACTTCTATTAGGATTATGATAAGAAAACTCTAATTAGATTCCTATATAAATATCATCTCTGTTAATTGTTGTGATATGTAATATTCACCCATTAAGAACTTGTAAATTAAAATCTTGTAAATTAAGAGAGAATGAACCTAACCGTTTCACAAATACATATACGTAGTTGATTATATTATTATTTTAAATTAATTAATCAGATTTATTTATGCTAGAAACATTTAAATTACTTTAAGTCTATTTACTTATTTCGTTATAATTAACGATTATGCCACTTGCTTCAGAGAAATGAACAATTGTACACCAAAAATAGAAATCTAAGAAGATCAGAATATGTACATTTTTATTTATTTATAAGTTAAAAAGTTGCAACTAAAATGAATTTCAACATATTAAATTAGTAAATGACTGTAATTGATAACGGAATTCAATCTAATTTGCAATAGGTCATCTAAATATAGTTATATTTATCTCAATTGCTAATAAATCAAGATTCACTGGTCTTCAAAACCTATATAATGACAGGCCACCCGTGTCTTGAGCTACCTACAAAACATATATAATTATGTACTGACTTTAATCTCAATCAATAAAAAGAAATAATAAACATTTTCTAACTATCAAAATTCAAGAAAAAGTTGGTTAAAATTTTTTTAATACACAACAATGAAATAGATGTGGAAATAAATGAAAGCCTAGAGTTCGGTTAATTGTAAAGTGAAATATTATAGTTAATTTTGTAAAAAAATAATGATATTTTTTTGTAAAATTTAAGGGAAGAGTGCTTGAGTTTTTTTTCAATATCTTATCATGCACCTTAAATCCAAACTCTATTTTCAGGGGCGGAACCAGAACTTCAAGGTTGGGTTTAAATTAAAATTTTAAGATTGGGGTCAAACTAGAAAGCAATAAAACTTAACATATCAAACTGTAATTTTATATACAATGTATGTTTCATGCTTACTTAGACATAAATATAGTGTCAGATCAAATTCTTCGCATAATCTACTTCACTTTTGTCACACCCCAACTCCAGTGGTGCGACGGTCCTAGGGCAAGGGTAAGCTTAAGGCCACCATAAACCCGTAGAACTCACAGATCACCATACTCTTAAATGCCAAGAACATAACATCATAAATTTCCATGTTCATACATAG